>ARYC01020352.1:0-62552 GCA_000711775.1 Oxytricha trifallax
GAGAGAAAGTCTCAAGTAAAACATGAATTGAGTAAGAGGCTCTTCAAAGATTTATAAAAGCCAGAAGAGATGAACATAGATGCGGGATCTGGCACTAAGAAAAGAAACATAGGCCCAAGCAAGCCTTAAGAGGAAGAAAGGAAAGAGAAGCCAAATCCTTTTACGGGCAAATTTAATATGTGAACTTATTCATTTGTTTAAATCTAAAACTTATTTATATACACAAAATCTCTCTTCTCTTGCGCATACTTTAGCTTTATCATCGCTGACTCTCTTAGCAGCACTCTTAATAAAATCGACTGTATCTATCTTTAAATCATGCATCAGATGGTTGAGCAGCAATTTCTTATAATGACCTTTCAATAACCCCCAATATATTCAATTCCATTGAACTAAGGGCTGTAAGGAACATTAAATACACGTGTTATATTTAGCCTTTCATATTCCTTCCTTGAGTCTTTAGTTTTATGAACTGATAAGTTATCAACGAATAGAATAATCTCTTTAGTAGCGTACTTATCTCTGAGTTATTGCAAGAACTTCATATATTATTCAGTCTTTATAGAGCGAGGGTGAATAACATAAGTCTCGAGGCCACTATCTTCACTTATTCCACCAAGAATAGCATGAGTTTATATCTTAACATTTTAGTCATAAACTTCCATATTACTATACCTCTTGTACCAAGACCTTGATATAAAGGTATTGAATGTAAATACTGCCTCATCAGCGTGTATGAATTTATATTATGCTCTTAAGACCTCTGCATTTAATCGAATATATAATTTAAATTAGTCTTATCAAATGGAACATTAAAGTCAATCACTCTCTTAATGCGATTGACTGTCTTGTAAGATATTCCGTTCTTTTTATATATATTAGCTATCGATTAAGCCGAGATGTGAAGCTCAGGAAATTGGCGATGAGACATCACAGCCCTCTAGGCTAGAGAATAATGAGCCCAGTATTTAAGAGTCTTATCATTAATAAGATATTCAATATGATGCAGCTAAAATTTTAAGGGTCTCTTAGGCTTAGAATTTAGATGCTTTCTCTTTAAATTCAATGCTAATAGACAGTGAGACCTCACAGTTGCAGGAGATTTATGGAGTAGCCTTGCTATAGACGTATAATTCAAAACAGGCTTGAGTTATTCACTATATTCATCACATCCATATCGCAACTTAAACAATAAATCTATAAACTCACTGTCATAACTGACCCCAAACCTCGCATATACTCACTTAAAATACAAATATTTAAATATTAAACCCCTACATATACCCTATTAAAACCCTACTAAAGTATGCACTAATAGTCTACTTTTATCAATCAAAAACTCAATCAAACTACTGAAAGGGTTTTGGGGTTTTGAATGGAGTTTTAAGGCAATTGAGAGAATTAATAAGTTAAATTACTAAATTAATTTTTTACAAGTTTTATGATTAATTTTGAGTCTTTTGGGGGTTTAGTTCTAGCTTTAAATATGCTTGAGCTATGAATCCTTGCTCAAGTTCGTATACTTCATCTTAGTGTCTCATGGCTTTTAAAATATCTAGCCATTTTCCCCCTTAGTCTCTTAAAGCTCACCGCAACTTCTTGCTTCTGCTTAGGCTTTCTTAGACCAACAATCTTACTGCTTTACTTAAGTAAATGAATAGTCTTTCCCCTGGCTATCTAAATGTTAATTAACAGTTGTTCCAATAATTTACTTGGAACAAACGGATTTTGGAGGAACTTTTCATGCCAACTATATGAGACTATGATATATTTTCTCGGCTATGGGGAAATTTCCTCCCCCATAATGTGTACATTTCATTTTGTAATCTGATAGAGTTTTTGACTTTGAGTAATAGTAGTAATAAACATGTATGAGCAATAGGTTTGGAGCTAGAGCTTCATCAAAGTCCCTTTTTATATAAAAAAATCATTATAAATTTAAGAAAATTTTCAAAATTTTCTTCCTAATTTAAATTCTTTAAAATTAACGATTTTAACAAATATTAACTTTATTGAAGATTTATATCATACTTACCTAAATTTAATAATTCGATTTAAAATTAATTTTTCACTTAATTTAAGATTTTAAGATATATTATTAAGATTCACTTTAATAAATTAAGATAAGTATGATATAAATGTCAATAAAGTCAATATTTGTTAAAAATCGTTAATTTTAAAGAAATTAAATTAGGAAGAAAATTTTTTAAAATATATATTTATTTTTATATATAAAAAGGGGCTTTGATGAGGCTATAGCTCCAAACCTATTGCCCATACACCTCATGTTTATTACTACTATTACTCAAAGTCAAAAACTCTATCATATTACAAAATGAAATGTACACATTAAGGGGGAGAATGTTTCCCATTACAATTTTTCTTGACCTCATTCTTATTATCGCACCTGAGATCTTGTGCAGCTCCAGAAAGTGTATTTTGGCTGAATTTATTTTAGAAAAAGGCATCTACCTAAGAAGTTCACTGCTTGCACTCGAATAGTCAGGGTAACGGTAATGAATTGATTTTTAAGAATATTCATTATAATAATAAAAGATATTAAGCATTTTATGTATTTTCTAAAAATTGTAAAATTTTTCCATTTTAGGCAAATAGCTTGCTCTCTAACTCATACCGGCTACAGTTCTGCATCAATGAGCCTCTAGCGCCTAATTTTTGAAAGTTTAAAGAGCTCAATTCAAGCTGTAGATCACACATTAGCACAAATCTGCCTCATATTAAGAGTTCCCAATAGAAGGCAACTATTGGACATTTTAGGAACATAAGGACATTAAAAATCCCCTAGGTGAGGTTTATAAATGCTTTGATTTGTAGGGTATAGTTGGGGCCTTATTGGGGTTTGTAGAGAAGTTAGGACAATTTGCAAAATGAGAAATAGAAATTAGCGAAATTTAGGGTCTATTTATGATGAATAAAATTTAGATTTTTGCTTAAGCTTAGGTATGGTACGAGTATTAATATAGATTAAGTCAAACCAGTACTGAATTATACAGTCATAGGAAAACTCATACGCAAGAGTGTTAGGTATCACTGCCTATTAGCTGTTTAGCATTATAACTTAGGCTCTTGAAAACATCCCTGAAAAAAATTAGTGTTCTCACAGGTCCATATTGACAATCTCTGTGACTCTAAGAAATTAAAGTATTGTGCTCACTTTCCACTGGACTAACGAGTGTTAATGTTCCATCGCAAGGTTCCTGACATGCTTATCTCTCCTTAAACTATAGCCAACATTTATAGAAGAAATTATATTAATTACAAGACTATCAACAGAGTGATGAGAGTGATTGATTTTACAGAGCCAATTTAAAGTAATAATTTAAACTATATATATATATATGATTAAATGCAGAAGGATATTAACAATAACATCAAGTTCATACACGCTAATGAAGCTGTATTTAATTTCAACACCTTTATTAATAAATCTTGGTATAAGAAGTATAATAATAATAATATAGAAGTTTATGATTAAAAAGTATAGCTTGTAACTCATGCAATTTTAGCTTGTATAAGTGAAGGTTCAGGTTAAGAGAGTTTTCTTATTCACCTCGCTTTATTAAGCGAAAATAGTATATAGAGTTTCCTACATAAGTTCTGAGAGAAGTAAAGTAACCAAGAGATCATCCTGTTTGTTGATAACATTTCAGTTCAAAAGACTAAGAAAACTAAGAAAGCTTATGAAAAAAGTTAAACATAACTCCTGTATACAACGTTTCTTAATGCCCATAATTTAATGGAATTGAATTCTACTGGAGTTTAATCAAGATTTACTACAAGAAGCTACTGCTGTATCATCTAATTCACGATTTACTAATCGAAACAGTAGACTTAATACAATGTAGTTGCAAGAGAATGAATAAAGATAAGACTACAATATGTGCAAGGAAAAGGAGAATGAATGGTTATTTATAAGTTTTAGACTTAAATTAATGAAATTGTTCACATATTAAATGGACCCTTAAAAGGATCAGGCTTATATTTCTTTTCTTCTTATTAAAGCTTCTAAGATTCTTCTCTTACTGCCATCTCCTGCATCTATGTTCATATCTCCTGGCTTTTAAAGATCTTTATAAAGTATCTTGCAAACCTAATGAAGTGTCTGCTGTTTTCTATCTCTATGAATCTTAGCATCTCTTTCATATGATATATACCAGTGCCAGATTTTTCTACAAAGTTAAATGTCAAAGCTTACTTTGAAAGATAAGGATGCTTCTTAAGCTCCTCTAGCCAAGCTGAGATTATTAGAATGCACTGCTTTTTCATGTCTTCAGGAGTTTTAGAATATCGTTTCTTATGTACTTCTTCAATGATCTCTCTGAAATAACTCTTTCTTAAAGTGCCAAGAACACCAAAGAAGAAGCTCCTTTCTGGAAGTTTGTTAGAGAGTTGCTTCTTGATAGGAAGGTACACTACCACTTCCTCATCTTGCATGGCATCCTCATAAAGATTAGTGACTGAAATCTCAGGGTAGTTGGGAATTTCGATTAGTTTTAACTCTTTATTTTTTAAAAGCTTTCTTCTCCTCACAAAGTATTGCTTTTAAAAATGAAATTTGGTACCTTCCATCGTTGGAAGGAATAAACCAACTGTACAATATGTTAATCGTCTTAAAGTTATCTTACCATTTTGAGTGAGGTATCGATAGAGATCTTCTTTACTTCTGAATCTTGAAATCATTTCTTGAGCCTCAATCTTTCATTTGATCATTAAGTGATTCCATCTTTGTTCCTCTTCCTATTAATGAATTTCAAATTATAATTTATAGACTTCTGGATCCTATTGTTTCAAAATTTACAATTAAATATGGGAAACTTATAGGAGGTCAACCCTGCAAAGATACGTGGAGAAAGTTTGCAGTCGCTGTAACAAATTTCAGAGATGGATCTCTATTTTTATCATTTTAATTCCATTAAATTAGTACTAAATATGTTTAAACTTAATTATTTCTGGTAATAATCCGTTGATTTAATTGTTAACAATGTAATATACCAAAACTTAATTAGTACCTAGTTTTAAACTAATGAGGTTTTAATGAAAAAGTTCCAAAGTGATTCAAAACCTAATAAGTACCAGTACCAACCTGAATTATATCTAAGTTGGTAAAAAAAAAATTAAAAATATTAAGCATTAGTTTAGAAAAGTTATAGTCATAAACTTAGTATAAATATTATGTCTAACGCCTAAGAATCAACCATTGTTGTTGCAGTACCAACTCCTATTCAAAGTTACTATAACTAGAGAGGTTATTAGAGCTTTATAATAGAAATTTAATTTGAATTTAAACATGCCGGCAAACTTAAATCTTAAAGCAATCTCTCTTGGAACAGGATAATCATAATTAAACTTTGGCACAACTAAAGAGCCTGAAATTATTTATGTTGAGAGGGGGGTAGAGCTAAGACCTTTTGAATTTGAAGCAGAAGTTTTTATCATAGAAGTATTAAACCAGAAGTAGAGTGCAGATATAAGAGTTAATAAACTTAAATTGATTAAGTTGAGGAGCTAAAAGAACAGCAACCAATCGAAAAGATAAAAACATATCAATGTGAAGACTGCTAAAAACTTCTCTCAACCGAGTAAAGCTTGAAGAGACACCTGAAAGAGATACACTTTGGCAAAGCCAAGATATATTTCAAGCATCAAAAGGTAGATGGAGGGTATTAGTGTACGAAATGCATGAAATCATACACTCACTCAGCTAAAGTTAAAAAGCATATGCAAAAGCATCACCTCAGCGAGTTCATGATAAAAGATTAAGAGACTAAAAAACTAGTACCAGCTAAAAAAAATCTAATACTCTTGAAAATAAAGAGAGCAGCAGGAGAAAAACAAGAGGCAAAAGCGATTTGAATCGATGAACCAACCAGTAGGCAATACAATCTAAGCATGCTTCTAAGCGAAAGCTATGAATATACAAACATTAAAAGCAGTTGAATTCAGCACTTGTATCGAAAGCTTTTTGAATATAAACGTGCCTGCAAAAGCAAAGCTTATAGTAGTTGAGGAGTAATAATACAAGGTGTATATTTTCAGTTATCTTCTTAAGAACCAACAGTACAAGAACGAGTTTGCTAATGAATAAATGGTTCTTAGTGAGGCCTAAAGAAAAGATTCCAAGAATTTGCTTAAGTTAGATGGTGTTATATTAAGCTATGGTTTTATCGCACTAAGACTCAAGAAATTTGAAGTGACTCTGAGAGACTATCTCTATCATAATCGATACCCCGATGATTTAAACGATATACTTTCAGATATGACAAAAGGTGTCAGGAGTTGGATGACCTTGGGTATGTTCATAGAGATTTGAAGCCTGAAAATGTAATACTCAATTTTTGCCCATTAAAAGTAGTTGTAATCGATTTCAATAAAGCTTTAAGATAAGAAATCGTTACTTAAGCATTGGTAATTGGGACTACCTGATACTTCCCAATAAGAGAGAATTCGACAAATGGTTCTGTCTAATGGGATATTTGAGCAGTAGCCGCAATAATATTAGAAAGTGATATGGAAAGTATGTCTTACTTTGGTACTAAACATGAAAAGCAATCAATAAGTTTGGCTTAGCAACACATAAAATAAGAAGCTGTCTGCAAATAAATTATTAACATAGATGAGATTATAATCGTGAGAGCTCCAAACTATCCTCGATAAACATTAGATGATATCCTTGACCCACTAGAAAGAGCAAATTTCAGGAGATATAATAAAGATAAAGAGATAAAATTTGTGTGAATTAATAACACTAATACTCATTATATATTCATTAACTTAACTACAAAACTAATTTATATACATTCACTCTTCCTTTTTTAGCTAACTTTTAAGCCAATTAACTATCTACTCTCTTAGCTGAACCCTTTAATGCAGTCTACAGTATCGATAGGTAGGTCATGCATCAAGTGGTATAGCACCAGTTTCTCATACTGACCTATTAATATACCCCATTAGAACTCAATTCCATTAAACTGTGGACTTTAAGGTACATTGAAAACAGGCGTTATTCTAAGTTATTCATAACTCTTCCTTGTTTCTTTATTCTTATGAACAGAAAGATTATCAACAAACAGAATAATCTCTTATTTTGGGTACTTCTCTCTCAGATGTTCTAAAAACTTTGAATACTGACCTGTCTTAACAGAGCGAGGATGAATAACATAAGTTTCTAAACCAGCATCCTCACTAATTCCTCCAAGAATTGCCATTGTTTATGCCTTGACTTTCTAGTCATATACTTCTATATTACTGTGCCTCTTATACCAATACTTATAGATAAAAGTGTTAAAGGTAAAACACAGCCTCGTAGGCATGTAAAAACTTAATATTATTCTATTAGGCTTACTGCATTTAATTTATAAATATAATTTTAGTTATAGTTGTAAAATGGGAGAGTGATATCAATTACTCTCTAGACGATTTACTCCATTTTAAGAGATACCTTTTCGTTTATAAATGCTAGCAACAGACTATGCAGAGATCTTCATCTCAGGTAATTGGCGTGAAATATAGTAGCTCGTTGGTCGAGAGAAAAATGTGCCAAGTACTTCTGGTTTTTCCATTGATAATATAGTCAATAAATAGAAACTTTGAATTCCTCTTAGGATAAGAGTTATTCAATATATTGCTTAAAATACAAAGCTTTCAAGCAGTGAGAGCGAAATGTTGAAGGACTTCGCTTTAAGAGCAGTGCTTAAGACTTATTTTTTAATACTGATTTGACTTGTTAATTGTATCTATTACATCCATAAAGCAGGTAAAACACTAAATCTATTTACTTTTCATCATAAAAAAGACTCCAAAAGTTGCTATTTTAGACTCGCATTTTATTAATAATCTAACCCCTAACAAATTCACTACAAATCAAAGCACTTATTAACCTCATCAAGGATTTTTGGGGGTTTTGATTCTCATGCATAAGACCTCAAAAATAAAAAAAGTAACTCAATCCAAAGTTTTGTGCTTATTCATGAAATCACTGAAAAAAATTCCTCTAAATATGTAAGTCAAGAAGTTCAGCTGAATCTCTTAGAGTTTAGGTAAAAAGGTAAATGGGAATTAAGACAGTCTAGAATTTCCTTGTTTCTGAGATAAATAAAAAATCAAGGTAAATGTTGAAGCGATGAAGATTTATATCTTCATAATTATTGACATAGATTCTTGCCTTGAAAGCTTCATCACTCTAAAGGACAAAGTGTTATTACTTGACTAAAATGCCTATAATTATATCCATTTAATTACTTCCTTGCTGATGACAAGTTTTAAATAGAATTCGTTAATGAGTATTATGCTCTTTAACAAGCAAAGTTTAGAGAGTACAAGCATAATATAGCTAAATGCTATTTTACTTGGAGAAAAAACATTTTTTTTTCATTTAGGCTTCCTCTCTTCATTAAGACTTACAGAGAGTTTTTATCTGATAATAAATGCCTATGATATATTGGCTAGATCGTGCAGCAAATTGTTGAAGGAATAGTAGAGCTCCACAATCTCGGATTTATTCTTAGGGATTTAAAGCCAGAAATGTATCATGATGAACTTACATCCTCTATGATATTATATTTATTATTGACTTCAAGCTCAAAGAGTGCAAATCCTCAGCCTTAGGAAATTTAAACCGTTCTCCTGGATATTTCCAAGGGAGGGAAGATTGGTGGGACGGGGGATATATTCAATAGGAAATCTGGGCTCTTTCAGTAAAAATAATAGAGAGCGACATGCCTAGAAACGATTACTTTAGCTGTAAGAGTGAAAGAGATTATAAGTAAAGAATCAAGCAATAGTTCTAAAAAATAAATAGATATCGGTCTCAGAGAACTTGTATTCTCAACTATTATCAAGTCAAGTTTAGAGAATAAAAAAAATAAAAACAATCAAAAATTAAATTAGAAAGATAATATATGCCTCATTACTTTAAGCTTATGTTTATGTGAAATATTTTAAAAACTCGCTTGTTATATTCACTTAAATTATTAATATTTAAAAATTAAACCCCAGCTTAAATCCTAATTTTAATGGCTTAAATGTCTACTTTTATCAATCAAACAACTTCAGGGATTTTGGGATTTTGATTCAAGTTTTGCGAGTCTGCATATAATGATGGATCGGTTTTCACAGAGTTTACTTCCTATTCATCAAATCCACCTTAAGAACCTGCCAGAATATTACCTTGATTTTGCTATTGAATTTGATTGGATCCTTAGTTGATATGACCGAGCCCCGTACCCTCTTCCAAAAAAATACCCTTATACTATCAGTAAACGCTTACCAGTACCCCTCCTACTCCATTACACCTCCATAATATCCCCCATTTTATATGAAATTTTCAATTTCGTAGTCAGAATCGATTTCCTTTTAGACATCTTTTTATCATATAGTGAAAATATTTTATATAAAATATCATAAATTTGTTTAAAATTTGTATTTTGACTACATAGATTGAAAATTTCATATGAAATGGGGGATATTTTGGAGGTGTACGGGGGGTTCTGTGGTAGGGGTCAGGAATGGCAAGGAGGTTCGGGTCTCGGTAGGAACACTTAGTTGAGATTTCCTATAGTTAAATTAAAATAGTAGAATTATACCATGAAGAAGAGCTTGAGTTGCTTAACCTAGGTCATTCAAAACTTTATTAAGAATTTTATAGAAATAATTATATACTGAATATATTTCATTAGTTTTTAAGTGTTTTTATGAATAATGATTAAAATATTGATTAGCCTGCTACAGAACTTAAGCTGGCAACTATCTATATTTAAGTAATGATACTAGTGTAAAATAATTACCCATGTTCTCTTGAATTATCGTTTGGAAACTTATTTGTCTGCTTGTGAATTCTATCTTTCTACGGTTTGATAGTCTAAGCTCTGGTCACTTTACCAATAACTTCTTCCTGATTAAAAACCCCAAAAACCTCTTAGTGAGTTTTATAAGTGCTTTGATTATTAGGGTTTAGTTGGGGTCTTATTGGGGTGAGTAGAGAAAACTCAGGTTTTATGGGAATTTTAAATGTATATTTAATGAATATTAGGTGATTTAATTCGAACAAAATCTATTTCCTTGTCTTTTCTTGTTGCACCTCTGGAATCTTGCTCTCTTTAGTGGCACAAGGATGTCATCCATTGTTTACCTTGGATAGGAGGAAGCACTGATTATTATCATCCTACTATCCTTTTTATTTCCTTTAATACATTTTCTTGTTTGATATTCTTCTAAAATTAACTCATTGATTATTTTCATACTTTGTACCAAAGTTAGCCATACTTTAATATAATAGCTCCGATTGGCCATACATCCCATTAAACGGAGCCACTAGTCCATTTCTCTTTGATTGGGAAATATCCAGGTGTCCCAAGAACCTTTGCTAAGGTTACAATCTCTTATCTTAATGCTCTATTCAAATCTATAACAACTACTTCTAAATGGCAGAGGTTTATCATAACATTTTCAGGCTTCAAATCTCTATGAACATATCCAAGTTCATGCAACTCCTTGACACCTTAATCATATCTGTATTAATAAAATTAAAGTCATCTGGGTATCTGTTATGATTCAGATAATTTTAGAGTCATTTCATATTTCTTAAGCCTTAATGCGATATAACCGTAGCTTAAAATGACACCATTTAGCTTAAGCAAGTTCTTGCAATCTCTTCTCTTAGCCTCTCTAAGAATCATGTATTCGTTAGCAAACTCATTTTAGTACTGCTTTTTCTTAAGTAGATTGCTGTAAGGATACACTGCATTAAATCCAATTGATATTAGCAGTTGTATTGATAACTATTTGCAAATAAGCATTCCTGCAAAACCAAAACTTATTGTAATTGATGATGATGGTATGTTCAGAGCTTTGGCTTAGAAGCATGCTAATATAGTGTTGCCTACCGGTTGATTCATCAATTCATGTAGCTTCTATCTCTTGAGTCTCTCTTGTTAATCACTTTATGACTCAATTGTATTTGACTATATCTTGGCAGGTATTAGCTTTAAAGTTTCTTTATCTTGAATCAAGACCTCGCTTAAGTGATGTTTTGCCATATTTTTCTTCACTTTTGCCGAATGGGTATATGACTTCATTACAAGTTGTGCATTTATACCTCCCATCGAATTTATCATCCCTGAAATAGATCTTAGTTTATTCAGAGTGTAAAACTCCATAAATCAATTAAGTCATGATAATTGGGGTTAAGAAGAAATAAATATAAGAATTAATTATTATTGGCATAATATAACGTTTGTGCTAATTATTGAAATTATTGGTTCGATTAATTGTCCTTATTTAATAATCCAATCAGGCTGTGTAAAATTAATTTTAGTTTAATTATTTATATTATTAGCCAATTATAATTAATTTTAAATCTAATTGTTCTTAACTCCAATCCTCGATTTTTCTTAATTGATCTATGGGGTTTTTTTTCTTTGATGTACCTTTTCAAGCTATACTCAGTTGAGAATAAATTTTAGCAGTCTTCACATTATAATGAGTTAATTTTTTCTAGTGATTTCTGTCCTTTCTCTTCCTCAATTAATTCAGCTTATGTTTAAACTCCAATCTCTGCACTTTATTTATTGTTTAGACTTCAATTTTAAAGACCTCTGCTTCAAACTTAAGAGCTCTAACCTCAACCTTAATTCAATATACAACAATTCTGGTTTTTTGGAGGACTCAAAATTGAGTTATGATTATCCTGCTTTAAGAGAAACTGCTTTGCTATTCAAGTTAGCCGCCGTTTAAATTCAAATTTAAATTTATATAATAATGCTCTAATAACCACTTGGTTTTAGTAGCTTTGTATATGAGTGGACCTGCAACAATAATGGTTGATTTTTAGGGCTACATATCATATTAATACTAAGTTTAACTATAAATTTTCTAATTTAATGCTTAATATTTTTAATTTTGGTACCAACTTAGAAAATATTCAGGTTGATACTGGTACCAAATTAAGTCATTAACCATTTTGGAACTTTTCCATTAAAACCTCATTAGTTTAAAACTACGAACTAAATAAGATTTGGTACCGAATAAAATTAAACGGATTTATTACTATTACTAATTAAATTTAAACAAATTTAGTACTAATTAAATGGAACTATATTGATAAATATGGAGCTCCATCTCAGAATTTTGTTACAGCTTCTGCCAGCTTTCTCCACGTATCCTAACCAGGTTGGTTGATCTCCTATAAGATGCCCATATTATATACTAAGATTTTAAACATTAGGATCCAGAACTCAATATATTAAAATTAAAAATTTTATAACAAGAAAAGGGTCAAGGATGGAATCTATAAGTACTGCAATGAAGAGGGTTGAAGCTTAAGAAATGATCTCAAGATTTAGAAGTAAAGAGGATCTTTATCGATACCTCACTTAACATGGTAAGCAAATGACATATACTTAAACACAAACTATAGTGAGATTGTTTCTTCCTACGATTACGATGGAAGGTACCAAAATTTTATTCTTAAAAGCTATTCTCTGTGATGAGAAGAAAGCCTTCAAAAAAATGAAATAAAGTTGATAGATATACCAAATACCCAGAAATTTCAGTCACTAATCTCTACGATGACGTGATGAAAGATGAAGAGTTGTCAGTTTATCTTCCTACCAAGAAACAACTCTCTAACAAGCTTCCAGAAAAGAGCTTCTTCTTTGGTGTTCTTGGCACTTTAAGAGAGAGTTATCTCAGATAGATCATTGAAGAAGTACATAAGAAACGCTACTCTATTTCTCCTGAAGACATGAAGAAGCAGTTCATTCTTATAAGCTCAGTTTGGCTAGAGGAACTTAAGAGGCATCTTTATCTTTCAAGTAAGCTTTAGCTAATAACTTTTTAGGAAAATCTGGCACTGGTTTATATCTTATGAAAGAGCATTCAAGGTTCACAGAGAAAGAAAGTCGCAGACAATTCATGAGGTGAGTAAGAGGCTTTATAAAGATATCTAAAAACCAGATGATATAAACATAGATGCAGGAGCTGGCACTAAGAGATGAAACTTGGGCCCAAGCAAGCCATAAGAAGATGAGAAAAAAGAGAAGCCTAATCCCTTTCTGAGTTAGTTTAATATGTGAACTTATTCATTCATTTAAATATAAAACTTATTTATAAACATTCAGTCTTCCCTCTAGCACAAACTGTTGTCTTATCTACGCTCACTCTCTTACAGCTGCTTTGAATTAAGTCTACTGTATCGATGGGCAAGTCATGCATAAGATGATACTGCAGCAGCTTCTTGTAGTAAGTCTTGATTAAACTCCAGTTGAATTCAATTCCATTAAATTATGGGTATTAAGGAACGTTGTATACAGGAGTTATGTATAACTCTTCATAAGCTTTCTTAGACCCTTTAGTTTTATGAACCGAAGGGTTATCAACAAACAGGATGATCTCTTGGTTACTATACTTCTCTCTGAGCTTATGCAGGAACTCTATATAAAATTCTCGCTTAATAGAGCGAGGGTGAATAACATAACTCTCTAGGCCTGAATCTTCACTTATACCAGCTAAAATTGCATGGGTGACTACCTTCACTTTTTAATCATAGACTTCTATATTATCATACTTCTTATACCAAGACTTATTAATAAAGGTGTTGAAGGTAAACACATCTTCATCAGCGTGTATGAACTTGATGTTATTGTCAATATCCCTCTGCATTTAATCATATATAAATTTTAAATTATTACTATAAAATGGCAATGTAAAATCAATCGCTCTCATCACTCTGTTGATAGTCTTGTAATTAATATCATTTCTTCTATAAATATGGGCTATAGTTTAAGGAGAGATACGAATGTCAGGAACCTTACGATGGAACATCACAGCTCGCTAGTCTAGTGGAAAGTGAGCCCAATACTTTAATAACTTAGAGTCACAAAGATTGTCAATATACCCCTGTGAGAACATTAATTTTTTTCAGGGATGTTTTCAAGAGCCTGAGTTATGAATCTAATCAGATAATAGGCAGTGATACCTAACACTCTTGCGTATGAGTTTTCCTAAGACTGTATAATTCAGTACTGGCTTGACTTAGTCTATATAAATACTCGTACAATACCTAAGCTTAAGCAGTAAATATTATTCATCATAAAGAGACCCTAATATTCGCTAATTTCTATTTCTCATTTTGCAAATTGTCCTAAGTTCTCTACTAACCCCAATAAGACCCCAACTATACCCTACAAATCAAAGCACTTATAAACCTCACTAAGGGGTTTTGGGCTTTTAATTTTGGGAATTCATAGCTTTAGTTAAGTCTATATGCAGAATTAAAAAATCCAAGTTAGGTGACTTACGAGAAGCGAGCTGACTTTTGTTCTCTTCAATGATTGGCTCCTGCATTTATGTTTATTTTACAATGTAATTAAAATTGAGAAATTATAATTCAAAATTTGAATTTTATTAATCTTTACTTACTAATTATGAGTTTAAAATCGATTTATTATGTATGTTTTCACCAGTTAATACAGCAAAATTAAGCTGTACATTAAATATGATTTTCATTTTATTTTATTTATTATGGACTATAAATGAATCCATGTTTTAAAATAAGTATTTATATTGCTTTAATTAATTGGAATAATTTTAAATCTCACTAATTAAGTATAACATACTGCATATATTGAAATAATTAAGTGTTTAACTAAAATTAATTATAATAAATAATCATAAATTCTATATATACTACAGCAGCATGTTGGGCACGTCAAGGCATTAAGAACTTCGGGAAACACTCGAAACTACTATTAGTAAAAGCAGTAATCAATCACTCATTTTAATCGCATAAATTTTGCAAATTCTGAAAAAAAACTTATCTCGAATAATATTTAACTTATCAATTAAATATAAATAGAATCAAAGAACAAGACCCTCAAGAAGTTAAGGTAGGGGCAAACAAAATATTAAATTTTATTTTATTGTAAAATAGAGAAAAATAATCCATCTTTGAATTATTAAAGTTGTTCTCTTGAATCTAATAAATAAGTCTTATTAATTAATAATATTATTGATAAAATTTATCAAAGATCATGATTCTGTAAAAATTTTGTTTTACTATCATAAATTTTTCTATTGTTTTCAATTATTTTTAAGCAAGAATTAGTAATGATACCCAATTAATCATATTTTATTCTTTAAAACACTAAATTATTTTGTACAATAAACTTTTACTCTTTCTTTTTACTAAATTTTGTCAAATATACTATTTATTACTGGATATTTTAAAAAGATATAATAATTACTTGTGTTTTCGGAGACATAATTGAGAGCTTAGTCTTTGAATCAATTTTTAAACTATATTTATGTAAATTTGATAAACTAAATTAACATATTTATAAATTTACATTCATTTTTGACATCCATTCCTAATAAATTTTTCTGAATTTTATACATTTCATGAATCATTTATTAGTAAATATAATAATTATTGACATACATTATTCTTTTTTTACATAATTCCGCCAAATAAATCATTTGGCTGTTGATATCAGCTTTAATCAAGATTTTAGTAGAAGCTCATTAATTCATAAATAATTAAAAGTTAATGAATTGCAATTGCAATATAAAACCCCATAGATCAATTAAGACACGAAGATTGGGGTAATGAATAATTAAATTAAAAATTAATAATTATTGGCTAATATTAATTATAATTAGGCTAAAATCAAATTTACGCACCCAGATTGGATTATTTTATAGGGACAATTAATCGAGCCAATAGTTTTAATATTGTTAAAATACATAAGAATAGGAAATATGAGAAATACAAATAGAGTTTGAATATATTAATAATCTCAACTGCCACTGATTAAGTACACTTTTAATCCTAATTTGGTTTGCAAAAACATTAGACTCAATTCCTTGGTTTAACTGCTAGTCTATTAGTCTATTGGTCTATTATAATAATTAATTTTAATATTAAAAGTTTTTAATAATTAATTAAATCAATTAAACATTAGACTCTTAGACCATTAGACCACTGTATGAAAATTGTAATTGAAGTTTAATAGAATTATAAAAATTAGACATTAGACATTAAACCCATGTTTAAAAAGATAAGTAAAGTTTAATTTCGAAGATTAGACCTTAGACCATTAGGCTTGTAATGTATAATAAAGTAATTATTTTAATATTTAAATAAATAAAATGCGCACTGTTACACCAGTGAATTGAGCGATGTTATCATATTCACCAGCCTCAAGTGCAAGGTACCGGTCGACTGCGTGATCTAGAGTGATTGATTGAATGAATGATGAGTAATATCCAGTGATGTCGTTGTTCTTAGTGACATTAGCACAGCAGAGAATAAAGCCACCAGTATCGAGATCCTAATCGGCGATGTTGGAAATGCTTCCTCCTTGACCACTGCCTACCGAAGATCATGAAGTTGTATTTGTTCTCGCATTCGGAGGATTCAATGTCAGAACCGTATAAAGTAGCTTGGACGATATAAAGATAGAACGGGTCTGTAGCTAAGGCACCGCACCTATATAAGGCGACACTAAGATTGCAAGTACCGGCATCTGAATCAGTGATAGATTTATCGAATACGATTCTGTAGAATAATTTATTATATTTAAATATTAAACTAATTACTTTATTATACATTACAAGTCTAATGGTCTAAGGTCTAATCTTCGAAAATTAAACTTTACTTATCTTTCTTAAACATAGGTTTAATGGTTTAAAGTCTAATTGATAATGCGAGTAGACTGATAGCTGTAATTATAGAGTAGAGTCTAATGGTTAATAGATTTAATCAATTAATAAAAACTTTTAATATTAAAATAATTAATATAATATACCAATAGACTAATATACTAGCAGTTAAAACAAGAAAATGAGTCTAATGTTTTTGCAAACCAAATTAGGATTAAAAGAGTACTTAATCAATGGCAGTTGAGATTATTAATATATTCAAACTCTATTTGTATTTCTCATATTTCCTATTCTTATGTATTTAAACATATAATTAGCCCAAACATTATAATTATACGCCAATAATAATTAATTTTTAATTTAGTTGTTTATTTCCCCAATCTTTGTGTCTTAATTGATCTATGGGGTTTTATGAATAAATTAATATTTATTTATTTTTTTGTTGAATTTAATATACACCCTTAATTTTATACTTTAATTTTATATTGAAGAAATCTAATTAATCAATAGTTATATGATAGGCATAAGTTAAATAAATATTAATAAATTAATAAAATATAAAACTTGCTGCTTTACTATAATAAAGTATGAATTGGCTCTCTTTTATACTCTGAGAATTAAAGTTAAATCACATAGTGCTAGTCATAGAAGTTCTCCCCTTAGTTATCCCTCAAGAACAGTTATCTAAAATGACGATTTCGTCGACATCTTCTTAGTTCAAACCATCACCCTCTTCTTAGTGCAAATTTTAAGCATTAGTTGACTAGTCATTTTACACTTTTGATTGAAACAAAGCCTCACCATGAAGTTGCTGATTAGGGACATCCCCAAGGAGTATTAAGGATTAAGGAACCTATCTCTTGTCCTTCTCAGTTTTAAGAGTTGATTTAGGAAATTTAGAAGATGTTGAAGTTTGGTTTGATTTCAAAGTAGACTTTAGAAAGTTTGCATTATTCTTGCTATGATTATCTTACATCTAAGTCGAGGCAACAGATTTATTAGCAAGAGTGTTGCTGAAATACTTTTGATTTCTTGAAGGATCCTTATTTTAGTTTAAAATATCCTTAAGAGGAAGTCCTTTGTCAATTTTAGCAAATCCTATCTCCTTTCTAATTAGTCCTATGTCAGTTCTAATCAGTCTGTAATCGCTTCTTAAGCTTGCATATTTTCTATCTTATTTTTCATGGTTCAATTTTATGTCCAATCTCAATGTTTAAAAGTCTTTTCTTAGGAGAGCTAAGCTCCTGTTGAGTAAATCACTCTTCTTTTATGATTGCACCATGAAAAATCTGAACATCTACTTCAACTCAGTGTTTGTAAGTTCATTTGAACTTTGCTTTCTTTTGTTAATGTTAGTTGTGTCGGCGGATTGGTTTTTTACAATTGGAGGGAGGACAAGTTCATTTTGGCCTCTAGACTTTTAGATAGAATTCTTCTGAATATAGTTGTTGGCTTGGTTTGGCTCTAAATGTTATATGAAAAATATAAATCTTACTGAGTTTACCATCGCTTCTCAATCTTGGTTTATTTAAACTTTTTGTTTATATTACACCAGCATTTATGTCTTAGTTCTATAGTTAATCTTCGTCAAGATATGCTTGATTATTTAAACAATTGTAAATATTTATTAAATTCTGATTTTTTGTAATTTAACTTACTTTTAATTTGTTAATATTGAAGAAATGCAAAGCATTGTAATTTAAACTATTTATAATTAACGTTTTACAAAATATATTCAACTTTTAATTCATAATTTTTATCAAATTTTAATCAATTCTTATTTTATAATAATCGTTTTATTATATGGTAAGTGAGAACAAGAAGTAACCACTAAAAGTAGCTATACATTTAAAATGATTTTCATATTATTTAATAATTTATAAAGGAGAATATTTAAATCCATGTATATTTAAAATTTAAATATAAATTGATTTTAATAATTGGCATAATTATAATTGTCTTTTATGGAAGTAAAAATAAAGAATCAAAACCCCAAAATCCCTTAATTATGTGTTTAATGATTTAACTTTTAGGGTATAATTGGGGCTATTGGAGTTAGTAGAGTTATAAGGCCAATTCGCAATGAGAATTAGGAATTAACCAAATCTAAGGTAGATTTTTGAATAGAAGTATTAAAATTTACTGCTTAAATTTTGGTATGGTACGTTGATTAATATAAGCATACTTATAAGAGTATTTAATTATACAGTAATTTGCTAAGATATTATGTAAGAGTGTCTCTACTGTTAGGTAATCGTTCCTTGCAAACTTTTTATCTTTATAATTTTGACTCTCGAAAAACATCATGCAAAAAAATAAAAGTTTTCTGAGCCTTATATTGAATACTTGTGACTCAAGAAAGCTAAAGTAATGGGAACACTATCCATTTGACAAGCGAGTTGTGATGATTCAACGCAAGTTTCATGACGTTTGCATCTTTCTTATACTATAGACATTACTTACAGACGTAATGGTGTTACTTTAAGACTTTCATCAGAACTAAGAGAGTGATTGATATTAAAGTCCATTTTATAGTAATAATTTATACTATGATTTATGATTAAATGTTGTGATTTATTATTAATATCATAAAGCTCATACATGCTGATTATGCTATATTAACTTTCAACGCCCCTATAAATTAGTCGTGATACAAGAAGTGTAATATCATAGAAGTTTATGATTTTTTTGCAAATAAATATTGTAGCCTTGCAGTTTTAGCTGGAATTGGTGAATATTCTAGCTTAGAAAGTTGTGTGATTCATACTTCCTCTATTAAGCGAAAGTAGTTCATAGAGTTCTTATATAAGCTTAGAGAAAAGTACAGAATGTTAGAGATTAAAATATTTTGATAATCTCTCTGTTCATAAGACTAAGGATTCAATAAAAACTTATGAAGAGTTATACATAACTCCTGTATATAACGTTCCTTATAGCCCATAATTTAATGGAGTTGAATTTTATTGAAGTTAAATCAAGATTCACTACAAGAAATTGCTGCTTTACCATATTACACATGACTTGTTTATCGTAACAGTAGAATCGACGCAAAGGAGCTGCATGAGAGTGAGTAAAGATAAGACAAAATTTGTACAAGAAAAGCAAGAATGAATGTTTATAAATAAATGTTAGATTAAAACGAATGAATAAGTTTCCATATTACATTTACTTACCCGTAAAGGGATTTGGCTTCACTTTCTTTTCTATATATTATGGCTTTTTTAAGCCCATATTTTTTCTCTTAGTTCCAGCACATGCATCTATGCTAATTTAGCTAGTTTTTATTCATCTTTATATACCCTCTTGCTGTTCATGAATTCTAGGTGACTTTTTCTGTGAAATTTATCTTGTTCTTTCATTAGGAATATACCGTTTCCAGTTTCCCTTCAAAGTAAATGAATCAAAGGTTACCAAAGACTATAGAGGTTTGAATGATTCTTAAAATTAGCAAGTTAAGTTTAGCGAGTCAGGACTCGCTTATTTGAAATTTTCTTGCTTCTATTAATCTTTAGGAGAAATAGAATAGGGTTTTTTATGAGCATCTTCAATAAATATTCTGAGAGTACTAATGCACAAATTGTATGCAATTTTACACTCACTCTGCAATGTAAAGAAGCATAAGCTATAGTATCAATTGAGTGAGTTTTTAATGCAAGATGAAGAAACTTAAAAACTAGTTCCAGCAAAAAATAAATCTAATCCTCTTTGGTTATAAAGAGAGCAGCAGGAGACTCAAGACAGGATTAGAAACAATGAACTACCTGCAGTCAATCATGTTTTAGTATGCTTCTAAACGAAAGCAATGAATTTTCCTACATTAAAGTACAATTGAACTTAGTAATTGAATTGAAATTATTTTCATATAAGTGTGCATAACAAGGCAAAGCAAAACAAAAAACTCTGTGTAAGTATTATAGTCGAAAAGTTGTCGAAGAGTGTGCGCAAGGTGTTCCTTTTCAGTTATCTAATTAATAATGAGCAGTATTAAAATGATTTAGCTTATGTATTTATAATTTTAAGAGAAACTTTAAAAACGATTGCAAGAACTTGCATAAGTTAGATGGTGTTATTTTAAGCAATCCTTTTATCGCCAAAGACTCAAGAAATTTGAAATGACTCTTAGAGACAATCTATATTTAAATACAAACCCATATGATTTGAAAAGATATTCCATAAAATATGATCATGTGTCTTATAGTAGAATAAACTTGGATATGTTCATAAAGATTTAAAGCCAGAAAATGTGAATGTTCTTAGAAAATGGGGTTATCGATATTAACAGAACTTTAATATAAGAAATTGTAACACTAAGCGAAAATCTTTTGGACACCTGGTACTTTAAAATCAAATAGAAGTAGACCAATGGGTGAGATTTATAGATTTAAAGTGAGTTACTACTATCATATTTAGAAAGTGGTTTGGAAAGCATGAATTACTTTGGTACTAAGCATGAAAAATAATCAATAAGTCTAGCAGAATGCAGAATATACAAAAAATATGTTTTCTAAGAAATTAAATATATAGTAAAGATAGTTATCCTAAGATGTTCCTTGTATCCTCTATATTTAGATAACAAACTACACTACTACACTCAGCTAGATTCAATAGGGCATTCAAATATTAAAGCATTTAAAATTTTTATATTAAGCAAAATAAAACTTAATAAATATTCATAATTTCACATAAACTTGCATTATTTTCACAAACCCCAAATAAGACCCTAATTAATATAAATTATTAAACATCTATTTAAGGGGTATGGGTTTTGACTGCAACTAGTATTTTATTAAATATTTTATATTTATTTATTAAAAATGATTTAATTGTAAGTTAATTTTGTTTACTCGCCGCTTCGTTATTATTCCACAGCTAATTCAAGCTATCTTAGGTTTTATTGCCATTAACATTATTTGAATTTATTCGTAAATTTATTAAAAAGTTTCATTTTATTCACTATATTCTAGTGGTATATATCCCCCCCAACAGGATTTATCACTTCAATATTCATAAAATTGTAATTTTTAAAACTCTATTAATTTCTTGTTAAAAATAATCTTGGTTTAGAAAAATAAATAATAGTTTCATTTTAATATAATAAAAATTACTTTTAAGAGTATTATAAAAGTAATAGTATTAAAATTTTGAAAAATCTTTACCGATAATACATAATTTTTGTGCTGCAATATAATCGAATGATTTTATACAATCAAAATAAGAAATAAAAATTAAATACTTAAGTAAGTTAATTTATCAATTAAATTTTATCAAAAATAATCATATTGCTAATCCTAGTATTAATTAAAGTTCTCTTCATTTTATATAAAATAAGTTCCTTCATTTAAGTCTGAATAATTTAATGTGAAAGCTCAATACACAATAGTTTCCAAGGACACGATTAACATCTTTCACTTTTTATTAGCTGAGAGCATATTTTAATTTACCTTCTGTTAGTTTTACTAGGAAGCATTGCTTGATGAAATCCTATGAGAGGACATCATATTTAGTTGAGTTGAAGATCTATAGGTGCCACTTGCTAAATCTTCGACATTTACCTCCTTGATAATTGATCCCAATTTCTTGGCTTTGGCTTTCTTGCCTTTAGCGTTCTTACCCTACGACTTCTTTCCAATGGTTTACTACATAAAAGTTGAAAATTAAACCATTTCCTGTTAAACCATTTCCTGCAGCTGGTCATCAAAGTTTAGTGTAGAGGGAACTTTATCTTAGGAATCTTGTTGTTGTTCAATCTATGAAAATATGTCATTATTGGCTATCACTTCTTCGTTATTTTAGAGGAAGTTCTACTAGTGAAGTTATTAGATTATCTCTTAAGAGCCTTTATCTTATAGATCGACAGCTACTTCTGATTCAGCATCATCGTTTTGGACTACTAAGAGCTAATCACTTGGATTTTCTGCGAGATTAAGTTAATCCAAAGCAAGATTATTTTGAAGTTGAGCCATTTATTTAAATACCCAAAAGTTATTATGTAATTAATTTTGTATGAAAAATTCTATATAGATAAGTTATTGAGTTGTTAAGAAAAGTTCGAGAAATAATTTAATGTAAAAATTATACTTTAAATATCTATTTTTTTTATAAAAATAATTCTAAATACTTGAATAATTGCTTTGAAATATTAAATCTATTCATTAAACTTCAACTAAGATAAATTTATGTTATCATAAAATAATTTGTAAATAAAATAAGAGGAGGAAGTTACCATCTATAATAATAAGGGAATGTTCCCAAGTTTTCTTTTCCATCTTTATACGATTTCAAATATTTAAGAAAATTGCATTAATTTTTCATCCAAAACATTTTGCTAAACATAGTTTAAATAAAACACAATGAGACAAGGAATAATTATAATCCTTTGAAATCTGATATTAATAAAATTTGTTTAATTATGCCAAGGAAGTTGATATTGTTAATTATATGTTTTCATGCATTTATTGCCTTAATACAAAATTTTGAATATGATAAAGCAAACAAATTTCTCCCTAAAAATAAGAAAAATCCTTGTTTGATTCTCCTTTGTCCTAATTAGCAAAGTCATTCTTTAAAAGTTTGAACCTCTCATCTAGATTTGTTGCTACACTTAAAAAGCCTGCCTTTAAACTATCATCAAGCTTTGCTGATACTCTTTCAAAGCCAGCCAATAAACTATCATCAAGCTTTGCTGATATTCTTTCAAAGCCAGCCAATAAATTTTCATCAAGCTTTGCTGATACTCTTTCAAAGCCAGCCAATAAACTTTCATCAAGCTTTGCTGCTACGCTTTCAAATCCAGTCTTCAAACCCACCTTTATGTTATCTCCAAAAGTATCCATCTTTGAAATTAGCATCGACATCAACTCATTCATTGTAGGTTCCTTTTTATCGATTTCTTGGTTTAATTAAACTTCCGCAGGTGGATTACTCTTGATTGACTCTCCTTAGCTATCTACTGATTCCTAAAACGAATTGTTGGCTTAATTCCCCTACTTAACTTAAGGATTCAAGAAATGTATAATCAAAATTCAAACTCTTTGTTTTTGCATTTTTTATATTTTAGTCGTTATAAATTTTGATTAAGAGGCTCTCCAAGTCCTGTAGCTTTCTCTCTAAAAGATTAATTTATAAGCATTAAGAACTTAAGCTTTTATTATTTGATCATACTTCCTATAGTTCTTATTTATTTTGTCGATTGATTGAATGAGAGCTGGTGGTAAAGCAACCTTCCTTTGAGACTCTGGAACATGTTAGTTGCTGAATTCAAGAAACTGTTGAATAACTAAAGATATCATTATTAATTATTTTAAAATCATACACATTTGCTTTTCTTCTTCTTCTTGAATGTCGAAAATGTCAGAATTAACTTAATTCTCCTGCATCTATGAAAGTTGTTCAGTCATTATAAGTTTCTTTGCGGAAATAATTATTAAAATTTGAATTTTATTAATCTTTTACTAACAAATTAAGAGTTTAAAATCGATTTTTAGTGTATTATTTCATCAGTTGATACAACTATGGTAAGCTGTACTTTAAATATGATTTTCATTTTATTAGATTTATTATAGGGAAAATCCATGTTTTAAAAATAAGTAATTAAATTAATTTAATAGATTGGCTTATTTATTAATATTACTTATGGAAGTAAATATAGTGAGTGCATAGAAATAATTAATATAGTAACATTAAGGGTTTAAACAAAGGGAAATTAAAATTAATTATAATAAATAATCATAAATTCTATATATACTACAGCAGCATGTTGGGCGCGTCAAGGCAGTAAGAACTTCGGGAAGGCACTCGGAACTATTCGTAAAGGTAAGCAGTTGATTCGTGTTTTAACATAGTCTCACCCTTCAATCTCAATCATTTTTCAATTTTTGACAACTTTTCTCTAAGAAAATTTACCTTATCCTTGAATATAGATAAAAGCAAGGGACAAGCTCCTCAAGAAATTAAGGCAGGGGCCAACAAAATATTTTATTGTCTCATTTTAAAAATAGAGAAACACAATCCATCTTCGAAGGATTAAAAGTTGCTTTCTTGACTGGAGGATCGCGATACGGTGATAGAGGAAGTAACTAACAAGACGATCAGTAATTGATGAAAGATTTCAGAGATCAAGGTGGGCGTGTCCTCGATTTAAACAAATGTAAGTATTCTTCCCGATTTCATGCAAGTTTATAATCCTAAACCATCGTTTGGCGAAAGCCAAAATAGCACCAACTTGATTCTTGAATCAATTTTTAAAACTCTTTATAATTTAAATAATAAAAAAGGCTTTATCATCACATTTAATGGTACCCTTGCATTATTTAAAACCAAAGATCTTTATTCTATAGAATCTTAAATTTGGTTATAATTATATTTATGGGGAAATTTTTAACTAACTAATTTAATAGTGATTAATAAATTCAATAAATTTCCATTATATTTTGCTTTGCATATATATCTACAATACGATCTTTTAAATTTCCCGATCTATTTCTGTAACTTAGTTAGTTACTATTATAAATTTTTTTTTGCTTTTGTTTTTAACAGATCATAGCCACGCATTTTAATTTTAATTTATTAATTAATAACTTACCCTATTCAATATAGTAACTAGAGACAATTACAGAGATGCATTAGGGAATCTCGACTGTTTAATAGTGGGAGAAAGTGATACTAAATTAGATTAACAAACACTTGGCAAGTTCGCTTAAAAGCTAGGAGTGCCAAGATAAGAGTTCTAGAACATGCTTCGAAGGGCTCAGGAAAAACCTGGCTAAGGATTCTAGGTAGTCTCCTTGAATTGGCTCAATCAAAACCCCCAAAACCCCTACTTAAGTTAGAAAGATATGTAATTTTAAGGATTAGAAGTTCACATTACTTGGAATAATATAAATAATTTAACAGTTAATTATTTAAATATTTCAATTTTAAGATTAATACAAAAATTATAAAAGTTTCATCTAGATTAAGATTAAATATCTTTCTATATATATTTAATGCTATTATTAATGTTTATTATGGCTAAAAATTTAATTTAATTAACATAACTCCAATTCACATGAATGACATATACCTTTTAGTCTTTTTTATTTTATTGATGGTGTTTTGGGGTTTGAATGATTGTTTGGATGAATAAAACTACATTGATCCACAATAATATCAAATTAGAATGTAAGTACTATGGTCAAATAAGGGCAATCGACAAAATTCATGAATTATCAGTTTTAGAAATGTAACTAAACTTAATGGCTTTAGGAAAACTGGAGATTAAAATGAAAATCTTTATCAAGAAGATGAAGATGAGGACTATGAGGGAGCAAACGAAGATACAGCTTACTCTAATAAATACAGATCAAGAACTGGGGGCAGATCTGGTCAGCACATAGGTCACAGCAAATACACAGAGGGCATTAACTTTGACGAAATAAAGGAAGAGGACTTGGATCCCGAAAATAACGAGGAAGACAGATATATCTTGACTCAATTGAGAAAATCGCAGTCATTAAGAAGGGTTGGAACAAGCAGTCCTTATAGAAATAAAGATGGAACAATTGACCGTAGACGTGTCAGAGACAATGACACTGATTAGGATGAAGACTATGATTTTTGTATTATAAAATTCTCTTTTTGATAGTTCCCGGTAACAAACATCTGGTAGACAGGGTCAAAATTAGAGAAGTGGAGGCTCATAGAATCAAAGAAGGGGCGGCTCATAAAATCAGAGAAGTGGTGGCTAATCTTCATATTAGCAAAGTAACCAAAATAGAGAATTAGGACAAAGTCTTTAAGGCCTTAGGAAAGGGGAAGCAACTTTCGTTCAAGAAGATGTTGAGGGATTGAATCCTGAAGATTTCCCACCTGAGTACAGAAACATATTGATATGGTTAAAATTAATTTTAAACAAGGATGGATCCCTTGACAGAAGAAGATTCAGACATAGCAAAGTGAAGGATTAACAAACTTCAGGTATGTAATAGTAAAGAAGTGGTGGTTAAGGAGGCAGATCATCAGGCCAAGGACAAAGCAGATCAGGTCAAGGACAAAGTTAATCTTATGGAAATCAAAGAAAAGGTTAATCTCAAGGTAGATTTATATAGAAAATTTTACTATTATATTAACAAAATTGATGGTAGATAAGGTTACAACAGACAGTATAACTAAGGTTATTAAAGAAGTCAAGGCAGAGGTGATGAGGATGAAGATAATGATGATTAGAACTACAACCAACAAACAAGAAGAGGGGCAAGATCTCAAAGTTAAGGAGGAGGTGGCTACTCGAGATCTCAAGGCAGATAAGGATTTCTAAAAATTCTAAAGGCAATACAAAAAACTGATTTATGTAGAATTATTTAAGAAGGTAGCTCCAGATAGCAGCAAAACTATGACGAAGATGATCAGAATCTAAGAAGAAATAAGGATGGATCCATTGACTTGAGACAGTTCGGTCCTTTTAATGTTGAAAGAGCTCCAACCGGCTAATTAGTACCCAAGGGAACTGTCAAAGACCCTATTATTGTTAAATGATTATGTTTACTTAAAATCATTCAGAAAAGCATTCATTAAGAATTGAATAATAACTAATATCCTGACAGCAAGACTAAATACAGACAAAGCGGTATCTCTAAGTAGGAATATGAGCATAGGTAAAGAACCAATCAAAGTGGAAGAAGAAACCAATAAGAAGACAATGACGAAGAAGAAGATGACTACGACTAAAACGAAGACACTCAAATCTCTAGAGGCGGAGGCAGATAGTCTCAGTAAAACCAGAGAAGCAGATTAACCAAATCTTTTTGCATTAGTTTTATTGATAGGGTCAGTAGTATTGCTAACCTAAAATCAGTGAACTCAATCATATAATTGGTATTGACTTTATTTTATCAATAATAGAAGGGATACAGAAGCAGTAGCCAAAATCAATCTCGAGGGTAACAAAGACAATACTAGTCAAGAGACCAACATATGGACGACTCTCACAAAGAAATCCCTGAAGATTAATTGAGAAGAAACATAGATGGATCCATTGATTTGAGATAATTTGGTCCATTCAATGTGGAGAGAGCTCCTACAGGCCAGTTAGTCCCAAAAGGAACAGTGGAAGACCCCATTATTGTATTTAAAATATTATAGAGTTTATTCAATTCATTAATAACCAGTACCCTGATAGTAAAACCAAATTCAGAAAGAGTGGATTGTCAAGGCAAGAATACTCTTTAATTTCATCGTTTAATACGAACATAAACGTAGTCAGTCATAAGGCAGAAGATAACAACAAGAAAACCTGAGTGGGGAAGATGAAGATTACACCGAAAGTGACGAGAATCAAGAATCATCTACTCAACAAAGAAGAGGCGGTCGCCAACAACAATAGTAGAGAAGCGGAGGATAAGGCCAGAAATAGTCATCACAGTAGCAATAATCGAGAAGTGGAGGTGGTAGATCCCAGCAAAATTCTTAATCTTATGATGATTATTAACAAAAGGTATGTTATATTGATTTATTCTCAAAGAAATAGAAGCCAGCAGAACCAGAGAAGACAAGGGGATGATGAAGATGAAAGTGAACACGAGAAAGAAAAGGAGGAATTATACGAACAGGATCATGACCGCAGACACCTCGGGCCCTTCAATGTGGACAGAGCCCCCACTGGTTAATTTGTTCCCAAAGGATCAATCAGGGACCCCATTAACAAGTACAAAGACAGCAAGGAAAAGGGGGGACCTGGAAAAACAGGGGATAGAGGCAGTCACTCCTAGAAGTAAGGCGGTGGTCAGAGAAGTGGACAATCCAGAGATAATGAATTTCTTATGATAATATTAATAATGAGGAGGAATAATCTAATGAAGATGAAGATACACAACAGAGACAATCAACTAGAAGACAAGGTCAGAAGAGATCATATAATGATATGGAAAAGGGAGGATAAGGTCAGAGACAACAAAACAGAAATAGAAGAGCTACCCAAGATACTGATGAGAACGATTAAGATAATGAAGATGACGATGACTAAGAGAATTTAGAATCACATCAACAAGACAATAGGAATAGATTGATGATAAATTATTCATTAAATCAATAAATTGCAATGTTAATTATGGTTTATTTAGATCCAGATAAGTTCCCAAAGCCCTAATGTAAACTCACACCTCATAGTCTCAGAAAGCTCAATCAACTAAAAGATAACCATTAAACTTTATATTGAAAGAGCACATCATTAATTTTCTTATAACTATCAATGCTTTATAGTATTATTTAAACGATGCCATTTTAAGCTAATTAGAGATGATCCGCGACCACTACCAAGAAGTAAACGACCAAGGCAGAAAGATTGCCTATAACAAAGCAATTGGAGAACTGAGAAAATTCGATATGCCCATTGAGTCACTTGATGACCTCGATGAATTGGAAACTATTGGTGCAAACATCAGAGACCACATCAGGGAGTTCATTGAAACTGGAAAAGTAGAGGGGTTTGAGGGCAAAGGTGAGTCATAAGCACCAGGGGATGTTACTTTTGGATAGAAAGATGATGATAATTCATAATAGTAGCAATAATAGACTCATTAAAACAGCGGCAGTAACAGACAAGGTTATATTGATGTAAATTTAAAGCTAAATTATTATGTAAAGATAAGTTATAATTCATTTTAATATAACATCATTTTTATTGGAAGGTTAGTCGTCAAACTAGCAAGTGAGTGACTCCCAATAAGTATGAGTGACAACAATTAAATTGAAATTTGGAATTTTCTGAAATCAATAAGCTGATGTTAAACTACAAATAATGATATACTAAAAATAAAAAATGAAAACACCATACTATTTACTTTAACTACTATATACTTTAAAAAAACACAGGATACTTTAATTTTTCCCATAAAACCTAATAAACTGATTATTATTAATCTACCAAAGATTTTATACTTAATAATTCATATGAACATAATTTTTATTATAAATTTTATTTTCAAAAATTTAAAATTAAAAAAATATAGTAAATTATTTAAAATAAATGAAATTCAAAATATAATAAAGTGAAGTACGAATTATTAATTTTAGACTGGTAAAAATATTTTCATAATTTACCATCGAAAATCTCTTATTTAAATCCTTAAAGTTATATAATTAGTAAGTTATAATAAAACAATATCTAGATATAAATTTTTCAGAAAAAATGTAGATTGTTCAAAATTATTAATATTCTTTTATAAACTTTTATGAGATTAACATAAATTTATTTATATTATTAATGCAGAATTTCAAAGAACTTGAGACAAAATTACGTTTCAACAATGAATATTTCTCTTAAAAGTCTTAAGAGCTAATCACAATTAATTTAATTTATAGAAATATATAACATTACATATATATTAATGGAAAATAAATTATTTCCTATACAGTAATTTTGAATATATCTAACTTTAAAATTATCTTAAATTTATTAAATATTATTGAATGGAAAAATTGCTAGGCACATCCCTATTTGATGGAACATTCGAGTTGGCCTAACTTTGCAATTTCTACGTGGATCATGTGATAAAGCAAGTTCCCATCAGCTCATTAGATCCACTCTCTCAAAAATATGGGGAGGCAGAAAAGAACATGACTCTCTATCAATTAGTTCAAAATCAAAGAGATCATGAATTCTATGAGAAGATTACCAAATAAAGATATTTATAAGTAAGAATATAGTATCTAAATGGAGATTCGTTTTAATTACTCTAGATATTATCATGGATTTTAAAATTTACACAAAATATTTAATTAATGGATCGTTTTATTAACAAGATTATGTGCGATTTGTAATTCAGTTACGATATTTTGGAGCACATACAAAGACCTCAACCAGTCTAAGAGGAAGAAAAGAAGCAAAACTTACATTTTTTGTAAAATTCTAACTAAATTCTAACCTTTTTAATCTTTTTTCTGAGACTTAAAGATCTAAACTATTAATCAAATCACTGTTTAATAAAATTTTTTAACTATGGGAATGGTTAGATGAATTAAATAGACAACAATATAAATTTCTAAGACCTGGAGAATCCGCAGCTCACCAAGGAAGACGAAGAACTGATTGCGCTCTACGGTCCCAAGATCAGAGTGATTAAATGGTACTTCGAGAATGATAGCTAAGTGCAGTAGCAGGTCAAAGAAAGAAAGAAGAATAAGGGGGTGATTGGCGGTGGAAACAGAAACAGTAACATCAATAATGCTGCTCTTGGTGGAGCCTTATTTGGTAATAGAGTAAGACCAGCTTTTGATGATGATATAATTTATAAGTTCTTGCTATGAAATATAATGAAATAATCAAATGATGAGGAAGATAAAAACCAAGAGGAAGAAGACATAAACTACAAAGTGATTGATGGTGTGGGCTACTCAGCACTTAATGAGGACCAGTCAAATCAAATCGAAGAAGCTTTTCAAGAATACATAGCTAGGTAAAGACCCTAGGATGTCTATATTTAATCTGGAGAAGATATCTATATGGTCAGGTTTGACCCTAAGTAACTAATTTTTATTTGTATAAACTAATGTAGTTCTTATTATAATATTCCCTTATAGTTTCTACAGTCACACTTTATCAACTCATCTGTTTTATAAAAGTGTAAGTAACGTCAAGTGAACGGAGGATGCTGGGAGATAAAAAATACCTAATCTTAAGTTGGTAGAGTACTCAGAAGATAAATAGATTTCAAGGGCCCTTTCAAAACTACCAGAAAGCTCGAATGGATTATGGTGGCACCAAAAATTAATATATAACTTGATATAATTTTTTTCTAAATGCTCAATAATAATTTTAATTATTACACCAAAGCCACCTGTATTTTCTGAAGACATACAAGCTTAATTCACCGAAACTTATAAGAAATCAGAGAGTACAGGCAGAGATGAATCCATAGTAGTGAAGGCTTTTGGCTATAAATATGTGTTCATAGTGGAAAGCCACAATAGAAATTAGCCATACATCATAGAGCTAGGTAATCTAATTATTTTAATATTTAGTGTGTATTGAAAGTTGAATAGCATTATTGAATTCATCTGATTTTTATAAAAGTGAGAATAATAGGAAACTTTTAAATTTAGGAAGTAATCTAGATAAGCACTTAATGAGGATGAAGGAAAACATTCACAGATGGGACTTTGTCAGCACTTTTAGACCACCTGAACATTTAAGCGTAGAAAGTGGTATATTAAATTTTAAATTGTCATTTACTATAATCTTGGATTAAAATCTCTTAATCTATTATAAAAATGGTCGCATAAATATGATTAAATAAATCTTCTAGGGTGAAATCGACTATGATTTTGTGAGTGAAAAGTTCCTTTCTACATTCAATCCAAATCCTGCCAATCCTAATGCTGGTATACTATTTGCTAGGGGCCCTGCAATTGCCAATCTTTAATATTATAACATTTATATATGATTCTAATTTTATTTATGTTGTGCAATTTATCTAGGAATAAAATCTGTATATACTTAAAAGTTCTTACAAAAGATATTTTTTGCTAAATGTTCAGATAGTAAAGATTGAAAAAGTGTTCAATTGTGTAATTTACGAGCGATTTATCTAAGAATTCAAGAGAATGCTTAGGAAGTACCCACATAGAACAACTAAGTATATTTTAAAAATATAGCGAATCTATATAATTAACAAATTACTTATGTTTTAATCAAGATCCTAAGTTAATTTTTTATAATTATAGTTTGCAAGTATATCTTGAAGCATTTATTCCATGGGCCAAACCAGACTGATCCTAAGTTAATTTACGAATCAGAAATTGGTCTTGATGCTAGATTTGCTAAAGCAGGTGCTTATGGCGAGGGACTAAATGAAATTCTTATTATTTATAGTATAATATATAAGATAATTTTGAGGGAGTATACTTTGCAAATAACTCATAATACTCGCATTCTTTCACTTATAGAAAACCAGATGGAACTTGCTAGTTTAAATTTAACATAATTTTATAATAGAAAAAAATAAGTATTAAAAATGTTAATGCTAGATGTTTATGGCTTTAGTTCTAGTTGGAGAAAGCAGCTATTTACTTAAAATTATAGATAAATTTATCAAATAAAAAATTAATATCTGTTCTAGGTTTTTATTAATTAGTGCACAAAATTGCGTTTAAAAATTATTTAGAGATTAAATTAATTGGCTGAAATATTAAAATATATATAGATTAACAGCCAGGTAAATACAAGATGCCACCCTTGAAGGCAGGTAGCTAGGTTGAGCGTTATGATTCTATAAACAATGGCGCTGGTGGTCACCATATAATCTACGATAATCTCAAAAGCTACCCAGGCTACCTTATTACCTATAAATGATCTTATTAATATTTATTTATATATTTTAGCAGTATATTTAATTATAATTTCTTAATGCATTAATTATTATTTTTTTTATTAATGCTAATATATTAATTTATATGAACGTTTCAGTATCTTAACAAAACAGATAAAATTAATAGAAATGTAGTGGATATTTATAAAAATAAGTATTTATTTCTTAAGAACATCTTAATTCATAAATTTCTTTTCTTTATTTTTGAATCTAAATTCTAAACTATTATTTTCTCCATAAATTTGATTTGTAATTTACAAATTAATTATCATTTCCTAATTTTGAATATGATAAAGTTTGAAAAGATATTATGAAGATATCCCTATTTTTAGGATTTTTATTAAACTTCTTATAATTATTAAGATTAATTGAATACCACTCAAATATATGATTGAGAAATTAGTAATTTACTAAAAATATCCCTTAAAATATACTTCATAAAATATTTAAGAATAAATTAAATATAAATAAGTTAATCGTTTGATTTGGATTGACTTATAAAAAAAATTTCTAAGTGATCCTAAAGAATCAGATAATTTTACAATTAAATCTAAATCAAAGATATTATTACTATAATTTTGAAGGACAAAAAATAATTTAAAATCTGTTAAATTTAATTAAATATAAAAAAATATATAAAAATTAGAAATTTTTATTATTCTCATACAGCAAATAGTTTATTATAAACTGATTAATTATTTCAATAATTTTTCTATTTCTTCTTTTAGATTATTATTATTATTTTATTTACAAAATCATATATATCTATTTTAACTTTTAATTTTTATAAGTTATAAATTTGAATATTTGGGATAATTTGATAGATTTTACTTATAACAATTGCTAGGTTGTTCAATATATATTATAATTTTAGATTTAATTCATTATTTGATGGTAAATATTATTACAAAAATCTTAAATTTCTATTCAATATAGCATTGCAATATGCAGATTTCATATGTGAAACTACTAATGTTCATATTGATTTAAGATAATCAAAATTTTTCAAAAGATTAATTATATAAATTCATAATAAAGTCTAAATGTATATAATAAAAATATTATTCATAATTGGTTATTTGACTACGAAAAATATTTTTTTTTTAAAAATTCACATATTGACTAACTCGCATTAAAATTAAATGATTAATATTGCAAATAAAAATTGACAAAAATTTTTACTTTTTCAATTATAGAGTACATGATAAAGTTATTTTAAAACATAAATATTACCCTCAAAAGGTAGTAAAAATATTCTAAATATAAAAATACCTATTATTTTAAAAATAATATTGGTTCTTATTTTGTATTTGAACATAGGTAATCTCTTCACAAATTAATATACTTTAATGTTTTATATAGTATTTATTCCCTTTTTTAATCTATTTATATTTAGAATATTACATAGAAAATATATTCACTTATTTCTAATTCTGATTTGTGTAAATTGTGATTTAACTTTAGTTATGAATAAGAATTGTATGCAAATGCGATATCCATGGCTCTTTGGTGGTAAATCAGGTGATACAATAATTTAAGCGATGGATATATCAAACAAAAATGGGGATATTGCTATTGGAGGATATTCGAAGGATCTTAAAATAGTGATAATAATTTTACTTAATAAAAAGGAAAATAAACATAATTTTAAAAAAAATATAAATTAAATTAGATCTGGGAATTGTTTCCAGAGAAAATAATTCGTTTATTGGATTGATGCCTTCATCTGGTTTAATTTCAAATTAATATATAAATTTTAATCAATTAATTCAAATGAAAGAAATATTTATGATATTATATCTTAAATTGTTTCGAATACATATGGATAAAGTAAACATCCGAGAATACTTCCTCAATAAAAACAATAAGTTTAAGAAAAATATATAATACTTAATCTAGGTATTTTATTTCTTTATATTTATTATGAAGAGGGAAATTTCATTATAGTCAATCACCATAAACAATTATAAACAAATTATTAATTTAGCAATAAAAATACCAATTTAATCAGTATTACTTGCATGAATTAATTTAAAAATTTTAATTTACATTAATAAGATATTCCATTTTAAAGCCCAACATTTAAATTTAATGAGGTTCAGAAATTCTTTTAACTATTAAAAAAATGAATAAAAATATTCTAACGTTGAATTACTCAACTTAATTTTATTAAATGAATATATATAATTTTTTAAGTTTTCATCCAACTTACGACTATCTCGTTGTTTTAACCGACTCGCCAATTATAACAATAAGTATTATTGACGTAAATGATGGGAAAGTACTTAAATCATATTTAAAATGTTCTAAAAATATATTTCATTTTCATTATCCAGTATATATATATATTCATAAAGGCTAATTGATAAAGGAAATTAAATTAATATAAAATGGAATGCTTTTAAAATCATTTTACTGTAAACTTAATTTATTTTTATTATTTGGGGTGATTTAAAAGAGAGTTTTTATTGTAAATAAAAATAAAGTTATAAACTTAGAATGAGATTTATAGGATTATATAATTGATATTTTTTGATTTTAATATATTAAGATCAAATAAAAGTATTTAATACTTTTAAAAACAAGATAAAGTTAAATACAACTCATAATTCATAAATATTATATTCCTTTTTTGTTTATTAATATAACACTTTATTTAATAAATTAAAAATTTTGAATTATAACAGAAATTTATATGAATAAAATCATATGTTTACTAAATTAAAATCATTGAAAATTAATTCATTATATTAAATCCGCTAAAAACATTGATGAGACAAAATTGACAAATGCTCCTGCTGAGATATTTTTAGTACCAAACTCTTATTTAAAATACAAAATAAATTTTAAATATTTATATTTATTCTTTAAAAAAAAATATTTTTAAACATAGAAAATAAAAATATATTGTGCTCTCATATCATTTACATGGCAATTTGTGTCTAGGGATATAATCCAGCTGTGGCCATATTTAACTTAATTAGTTTAATTTATTTATTTTTTTATAATAAACAATATATTATCAATAAAAACTTGATGGATGTCAGTTCCAATGAGATTCTATAATTTTACCCAAAAATTGAATTAAATTACTGTAATAAAATTATAAATATATTTTATAATTAAAAAAAAAAAGATATCAGGAGTTAGTTAGTTTGCTTGTGAAATACAAATAAATTAGTAAATATAATCAAAATATCATTCTACAGCAATTAATTGCTTTAAATACTTAAATTTAAAGTATATATTTTACGCCGATCTTTAAGATCCCAAATAATCAATTTAATATGAAGTTTTACTCAACTAATCACTTTTAATTTACTCTAAGTTGAGTTTTTCAATCAAATTCTTTAAGAAATTTAAATTATATAATAAATTTCTTTGTCAATTCCAATATATTTTTATTTTGCTTTGATTTGTAATAAACAGATTTGTTAATCCGTCAATATTGCAACTATTTAAAGTATTTTTTTAAAAAAAATATACTACATTATTGTAAAAATACATTTGAATTTGGGAAAATAATTATAATTAAATTGATATTAAATCAAAATCTTGGTAGTTAAAGTTGGCCAATTTGAACGATCTTGGGCTCATTCAGTAGATAATTCAAAATTAGCTGGACTTTATTATTGGCGGTACTATTTTATCGCATCCCTGGACAGAGATAACTTCCCTTTAATTGAAGGGTAAAATTTATTGAATTTAAAAGTGATTAACTAAAGGGAAGTTATCTCTGTCCAGGGATTCGATAAAATAGTACCGCCAATAATAAAGTCCAGCTAATTTTGAATTCTCTATCGAATGAGCCCAAGATCGTTCAAATTGGCCAACTTTAACTACCAAGATTTTGATTTAATATCAATTTAATTATAATTATTTTCCCAAATTCAAATGTATTTATACAATATTTATCATGATTATTTATTGATTTTAGTAATTTTTTAGAGAAAAAGGAATTGTTATTCTATGAATCCCTTAACTAAACCCCGAAACCCCAAATTTATTTCAAATAAAGGAGTTTATTTGGCAGGTGATGTGATATCTATGAGTACTCAAACCATGTTTTAGGGAAATAATAATGATCTATATTTAGGATAATACATTTATTAAAATTATAAATATTCATTTTAAGCTTATATAAGTTTGATTTATAGGAGGTGAAGCATCCATCCCAAATAAATTTGCCGTCTGTCTAATATATTTAATTAGAAATGTAAGTTTATAAATAAAATTTTAATTTATAAATATGTCACAGTGTAGTTAAATTTAATATGGTGGCTTAGTCTTTAAGCCTAGACTGGTTCATTGTTAACACAGATATACCATCTATAAAATATATTTATAAGTAAAACTTTTTAAATTACATTACTTAAAGTAAAAATCTGGAGGTTAAGTTACGAAAAGGTTTGCATAAGCTCCAGGTGATAGAATTCTATAAATATTAAATATATGTAAGGTTGGGAAATATTTATAATAAATTGAATATTTATTAGATACCGTAAACCTCTTTGCTTGTTCAGTATAAGGTTGGGAAATTCCTGGTCATAGAATAAGAATAAATTTTTTAAATAATAGAAGATTATTAATCAAAAGACTAATTCAATATGGCTTTATATAATACTGATACTTATTCTTTTTTCTCTTAATTATACATATAAATTAAACTATCATCTTTCAAAATATAAATTTTATAATTTTATTTTTAAAATTTCTAAGAAAATATTTTTCCGTTTAAATTTATCTTAAATATATGTAACTCTTATTAAAATTTAAAATTATCTATTTTCTTAAAATATTTCATGAATAAAAACCCCAAAATTAATAATAATTTATTTGTTTAGAATGAAAAAAGTATAATTTTTTGAATATTAAATTGAGGTATTTAATAATATTGATCATTTTTTAAATTATAAATTTTATTAAAGTAATAATTTTTGCATTAGAATCATTTTAGATATAATAATCCAACATCAAATGTTTAATAAATACCACGCTTCTCCTTTATTATTCATTTATTCAATTTATCTATTTTAATTACAATAAAGTCTTAGTCTTTGCTAAATCATAATTTACTGCTAATTTTTATTCTATTTGCTAACTATTAAATATTTAAATTCTATCTTTAAAAACTATAATTCTGATAATATTTTTAATTTTATCAGTCTAAGTAGTCAATACTTATTTTTTGTTTAAAAAAATCAAAACGAATATTAATATCATTGTAAAAAAAATTTAGAAATAATCTTTTAGAGAAAAATTAAAAATTTTACAATACTTTATCAAATAAATGCTATTAATTCTATAAAGCTTTACAAGATAATATAAAACTTTTATAAATATATTTACCCTTTATTCAATAAGATTTTAAATTATTCAACAAAATGAAAAAAATCATACACTAAATTAGAAATAGTAAAAAATCACAATAAAAAGTCTTGAGAAAAATTAATATCTAAAATAACTATGCCTTTTTTAAACACTTTGACACTAAAATTGAATTTATATTATCAAAGACAGATTTTAAAAAATAAAAGTTATGTTTATTTTGAATAAAATAAAACATGTTTAAACTTTTATTCTTTAGGAAATATTGAATATACAAATTTAGTACAATATAACTTTCATAAAATTTTAAAAGTAAAAATCATAAACCCAAAACCCTTTCAGTAGTTTGATTAAGTTTTTAATTGATAAAAGTAGACTATTAGTGCATACTTTATTACGGTTTCAATAGGGTTTATGTAGGGGTTTAATGTTTAAATATTAGTATTTTAAGCGAGTATAACAAGCGAGTTTTAAAATATTTCATGTGGCAATTCTCTGAATTTTATCTTTCTAAGTTGATGTTTGATTGTTTTTTATTGTTTGTTAATTCTCTTAGCTAGGCTTGATAATAGTTGAGTATGCAAGTTCTCTGAGACCTCAATCATTTTATTCTTATCGAGATATTGCTTGATTCTCTGCTAAAAATCTTTCTAACCCTTGCAGCTAAAGCAATCGTTTCTTGGCATGTCGCTCTCTATGATTATTACAGCTAGAATCCAGATATCCCATTAAGTGTCTGCATCTCTCCAATCTTCTCTCTCTGGGAAATATCCAGGAGTACCGTATAAATTTCCTAATGCAGAGGCTTGCACTCTTTGAGCTCTATTGAAATCAATAATATAAACTCTAAGAGTTTGAAAGTCCATAATAATGTTCTCTGGCTTTAAGTGTCTATAAACATACCCAAGAGCTTGTGAAGCTCTTCAATACCCTCAACTATTTGGTGTACGATCTAGCCAATTTATCTTTGGCATCTTTTATCAGATAAATTTTCTTTGTAAGTCATCAAGAGGAGAAGAAGTCTAAATGCATCATGATATTTTCCAAGCAGTATAGCATCTAGCTAAATAATATACTTACATTCTCTAAACTTTGCCTGTTATAGAGTATAATACTCATAAGCAAATTCCATTTAGAACTTATCATCAGCAAGGTAGTAATTGAATGGATATAATCTTCATCTCCTCTATTTTAACCATGATTTTATTGATCTCAGAGAACTGGAAAGTTCTTGACTGCTTTCTTCATTTTTACTTACTTCTAGACTTCAACTCTAAGAGACTCCACTGGGTTTCTTGATCTTCTCTTTTAGAGGAATCTATTCCCTGTAGGTTCATGAATAAAGACAAAACTTTAATTGTGCTTTTTCTTTAAGTGCACTTTAAGGTCTCTAGTATGAGAATATGGCTTCTCACAGAACTCACAGACATAATTCCCATCTTTCTTTTAATGCTTGAGATATAACCTTGGCATATCGTTGTGTATATCTCTCAAGTGTCTCTTATAAGTTGACTTGTAAGTGAAAACTTTATTGCATTCTTTGCATTAATAATCAACTTTGGCTGGTATTTATTAATGATCTATGGCGGGTTGTTAAACCTCCTCCTCAATTAGCAAAGCTTCTTTGATAACCTCCTATTTAGCTTATATTTAAATCTCAAAGCTAGACTGGTCAAAGTTGTCATAAATAGGCTCCCACTGAGTACAAGCGTCTCTGGTCTCTACTTTTCTTGGTTTCTGGAATGATAGCTTTTATTGGCTGGATCCAAGTAATGCCGCTTTTCTCAAAAGGTAAGCGATACTAAAATAGTAGAGTATAAGACACTCTGGTAGATTCTTTGCTGATAGGTAAGGAAATTAACTAACCATAAAAGACTGTAAGTTGACATATTTTATGAGAATTTTATACATTTTAGTAAATTAAAATACTCCAAATGAAGTTTTGTTTCTCTAGGAGGTCCCCTAAATCAATCTTGAACTTAATTTAGAGGTAAAGTTTTTAAACATTTTTAAATTTAATATGCTACTAATTAAGTTTTAACCATAAATTTTAATTCCTAATAAAGTTTGAACTTAATTTGGAGGACCTCCTAAAATAATTAAACATTATTAAGAGCAATTTAATGGAGATAGATTGATAAAAATGGAAATCAATCTGTGAAACTTGGAGCAAGTTTTTCAATTCTTCTCCGCATATCTTTTCAAAGTTGACATCCAGTGGTCCTCCCTATTTAGTAGTAAGATTTTAATAAACTTAAAATTTATATTTATAATTTTAAATTTTATTAACATTTCTAGAAAGAGGAAGCAAGATGGAGTCTATGAATGATTCAATGAAGAGAATTTAATCTCAAGATTTAATAGGAAATATTCGAAGTAAAGAGGACTTCTATAGATATTTGGTATAGCAAGGTAAGTTCTTTACAAAGATTAATATTTTCATGATAGTTAGATTGTTCTTGCCACCCAGGAATGAACTAAAATCTCGTTTTTAAAAGCTTTACTTAGCGAAGATAAAAAAAGCATTTAAGACTAATGAAATAAAGATGATTGAGATACCTAACTACCCTGAATATCAAATCCCTATAATGATGCTATGAGTGATCCAGACGTAGCTCTCTACCTTCCATCAAAGCTACAGCTCTCTAATAAATTGCCAGAGAGAAACTTCTTCTTCGGTTTTCTTACAACTCTGAAACTTGAGTGCTTAAATGAAGTTATTTAAGAAGCTCAAAAGAAACGATAAATCATCTATCCTGAAGAAAAAAGAAGTAAGGTATTAAAATAAGTGATACCTGGCTGTAGGAACTTTAAAAGCATCCTTTCATCTCAAGTAAGCTTAGTCTTCTAACTTTTTGGAAAACCTGGTACTGCTATATATTTTATGAAAGAGACAGAGAGAGAAAATCTCAAGTAAAGCATGAATTGAGTAAGAGACTCTTCAAAGATTTCTAAAAGCCAGACGAGATGAACATAGATGCAGGAGCTGGCACTAAGAGAAGAAACATGAGCTCAAGCAAGCCTTAAGAGGAAGAAAAGAAAGAGAAGCCAAATCCCTTTACGGGCAAAATTAATATGTGAACTTATTCATTCGTTTAAATCTAAATCATATTTATAAACACAAATCTCCCTTCTCTTGCGCACACTTTAGCTTTATCATCGCTGACTCTTTTAGCAGCACTCATATTAAAATCAACTGCATCTCTCTATAAGTCGTGCATTAAGTGATAGAGTAGAAATTTCTCATAGTGGCCTTTCAATAACCCCCAATATAATTCAATTCCATTTAATTGAAGACAGTAGGGAACATCAAATACAGGTGTTATGTTTAATCTTTTAGACTCCTTCCTTGAGTATTTAGTTTATGGGCAGAAAAGTTATCTACAAACAGAAAAATCCCTTAGTCGGCGTACTTATCTCTGAGCTATTATAAGATCTTTATTTATTTCTCAGTTTTTATTTAGCGAGGGTGGATAACATAAGTATCGAGGCCATTATCTTCGCTTAATTCACCAAGTATAGCCTGATTTTAAACCTTAACTATTTAATCATATACTTCAATGTTGCTATATCTTTTATACCAAGACCTTGATATAAAGGTATTATAGGTGAATACTGCCTCATCAGCGTGTATGAATTTAATGTTATTAGTAATAGCCCTCTGCATTCAATCGAACATATAATTTAAATTATTCTTATAAAATGGAACATTAAAGTCAATTACTCTCTTAATGTCTTGTAAGATATTCCGTTCTTTTAATATATGTTAGCTATCGATTAAGCAGAGATGTGACGCTCAGAAAATTGGCGATGAAACATTACAGCCCTCTAGGCTAGAGAGAAATGAGCCCAGTATTTAAGAGTCTTATCATTAATAAGATATTCAATATGATGCTGCTAAAATTTTTAGGGTCTCTTAGGCTTAGAATTAAGATGCTATCTCTATAAATTCAATGCTAATAGACAGTGTGGCCTAACAGTAGCAGGATATTTATGGAGAAGTCTTGCAATAGATGTGTAATTTAGAATAGGTCTGATTTGATCACTATAATCATAACATCCATAACGCAATTTAAACAATAAATCTATACGCTCACTGTCATAAACTGACCCACAACCTCGCATATACTCACTTAAATTACTAATATTTAAACATTATACCCCTACATGAACCCTTTTAAAACTCTAATTAAAATAAAACCCTAATAAATTATGCACTAATATTCTACTTTTATCAATCAAACTACTGAAAAAGGGTTTTGGGGTTTTGAATGATTCTCTAAATTTTCACATTAAATATATTAACCTTTTTTATTTAAATTTTAAAAGGGTTTTGAATCAGAGTCCTTCGCTTTTATTTGCCTGACATGCCTCCTGAGAGATTGCCAACTACAACGTCGACTTATCCAATATTAAACTTGGATTTTTATACAGGAGGCTCTGACGACATGTAGTGTTAAGACTTAAAAGCCTTAACCACTTCACAAATCATATTGACTGGGTATGATTTATATACTTCACAATTATATTTATTGATATCTATATTTGGGGAAAACTTCATTTGAATTATTAAATCAAATATGTTAATGATCCAGTACCATAGAAAACATTTATTAGCGTGATAAATTTCAAAAATGATGATACTGCAGATTACACAAACAAATATTTGCAAACAAACACATTGATTGGTTTTAATTCTTATAACATCAAGATTGTTGATTCAATATAAATAAATTATTGAAAAAATTTAAGTTTATAGTCCAAATTTATAGATCAATATAAATTAAATATTAATTCTACAAAGTTTTACTTCACAGGATCTATCTGGGGAATAAATATATAAATATTATTCCAATGTAATTTTAATCTAGGCAATGCCTGATTTAAAATATATATTTTATACACTATTAAATTAATAAGTTATATATCACTCATTTCTAAATTAACTGATTGTGCAGTAAATCTCACGAATTCAGTTGGTCTAATTATTATTTATATTATTAATTATTATATAATAATAGATAAAACAAAAATATTAAAATTAAATTGGTGTGATTATAAAACTAGGTTCAGATGAATTGTGCAGTTCCTTCCCTCAAACTTTGACAACAGAGAGTGGCGTTATAAGACATATGTCAAGCACAAAATTTATTGAAATTTAAGGCCTAATTTTATCATATGGTCTATGGTTTGTCGAGAGAGAACAAGTTCAAACTATGAATTTTGTAATTAATTAAATAAAGGATTTATAATCTATAAATTCTAAAGAGATTTATGCTTAATAGGTTACATATTGCATATTATAATGATAAGTGAATTTAGTGGGATAAAGTAAATTTGGACCAAGTTGTTGTAAATATAATATCACTAAACCCACCACAAAAAGAAGGATAAACAAATAAATTTAACTTATAATTTTATTTATTTATAAATAAATTTAAGGCTGTATATAATAGACACTCCAAAAATGACCATAAACTTTGATGAATTCAAGATTAATTGTTAATTATTTATATATATATTACTAATAAATTTTTATTAACGAAACATGTGACGATATGAGCTTTACTTACAAAAATACACTTTCAAATGGAAATAACTTGCCCTCCTATATAGAAGCTGCTCCTCCAAAAATAGATGTGGGAGTGACTAGTGATAAAAATGACAAAGGGATGTAAACAGTTCGAATTGAAGCTCTTCTTGTTATTATAAATTATTTTTTTCAGAAAATAATGATAAAGATTTTTTTAAAAAAAAACAATTAAGACTCTTAAATTATAATGGCCAATCAGATTATATAGAATACGAAATAATTTTAAAATCAACCGACGTAGAAGATGCTTACGAAATTTAAAAATAAATTATAAGTTTTTTATTTAGAAATTATTGTCAAATCAATTTACTTTTATAGTTAAAAATTATATCTGTTCCCATCCCTGACTATGAATATATAGTAGGTTAAGATAAATTGACTATTATTGCAAAAATGATATTTGTTTTTTCCTTTTTATTTATCGATTAATTTAATTGTTATAAATATATATGTATATCAATACTTTTAAGGAATTTATAGCTTACCCAGATGGTTATCCAATAATAAATTAATATAAAATCTATTAAACTACAATTTTATAATTAGCTAAGTAAGTTTAATAAAAAGCTTAATAAATTTACAACATTTTTAAAATAATGTATTTCTTAGCTTTACAAAGTGGGGGAAACTACGACACATCTGTCATTACTTTTACTATTGAAGGAATAAATTTTATCACGGCAAATTGATTTAATATCTAAATTATTTCAGCTGTTTATTTTAAAGTGACTCAAAATTCATATATAAATTGATTTACTAAAAAATCCACAGTAATAGTTGGATATTAAATGATTAACAATCAAATATTTTTAGTAATTATGATATTTAAATTTGATCAAAATTGGGAAATGAGTAAACAAGTAATTAAAAACTGATTTTAAAAGTTTAAATTTAACCAAACATCTTTATGTTTCTTTAATAATGCAACAGAAACTAGTAGAAAAATTGAAATATATACTAATGACAATACAAAAAAAGACATGAAACTTAGAGTAATAGCAAAATTCACATAAAACACAGAAAAGTATTATATATTACTATGTCTAATGTTCATTTTTATATACAAATATAAAATGAATTAAAAAATTAATTTGTTGATCTTAATTATAGGAACATGCAGATTTTACCTTAAAAATCTTGGATCAGTGTTTTAGACTTTAAATTACAACTCAACCTATCTTTATATATAAATTAATAAACTATCATAGATCAAATATACTACGTAGAAGATAATTCACAGACAGTGTACGGAAACGACCCTAGTAACCCCTGGGTTCTTTCTGTTCCCGCATGTGCACCACTTACTTACTCGTTCAATTATATAAATGCAGTGCCTTATTCTAGTGACTTGTTGTAAATATCTTCTTCAAGCAGTCTAATGACAATATTTTATACAATTATTAATTTAAATTAATCTATTTTTATACTATATTTAGCAAATCGTAATCAGACATAGGATAGTATTAAGTAAAAGTTACGGGTAAACCTTAAAATGGAAATATCTCAGCTTCTGTCACTTTCAATATAAATATCAGGTGTAAAGTAAGATTTAATTTTTTATTATTGAAATTGTCAAAAATCTTGCTTAATTTTTAATACAATTATTAATTAGATTACTTGTACCAATAATACCAGATGTTTTGACATTCAACTATATTTATAGTTTAAATTCTTAAAATAATATTTCATTTAAAATATTTTAAAATACAAGTTAACAACTGCACTTCCTAAATATTAATATAAATTATCATTAATTATAATTTATTCCATTATTAATTTAATTTCAGGAATTCAAGAAAGATCCAAATTGCTAAGTACCTGTAATTTATACTGCTTATTTTTTAAAAAAATTTAAATAATCATTAAATTCAATTAATTATATCTCAATAATATATTACTATTATTTATTATAAATTTATTATTAAAAAAACTGCTAGGTTCATTAATCGACAGGATTTGATATAAAAATTAGTTATTTAATTTGATAGCATAAATTAATAATTAAACCCAAAATTCCTATTAAATTATGCAGCAATTGCAAGGCTTCTTTGTAAGAATGGCATGTTATCTTTTTCTTCGACTCAAAGTTTTATAGAATGAGCAATCTTTACAATCGATTAGGAGCTGAAACATTCCATTGCAAGTTCCCTGACATGCGTTTCTCATCTTAAACACTAGCCAAGTTTTAACACCAAAAGGTATTGGTTTATAAATAGTATCAAAAAAGCGATTAATTTTACAGCGCTGCTTTATAGTAGTAATATGAATTTTAAATACAAAATGCTATTTAAAAAATCATCAAATTCAAACACGATGATGAAGTTGTTATCAAATTCAACTCCATTTATTAATAAACTTGGTGCCCATATAAATGATTCTTGGAACACCTAGATACTTTCCAATCGCAGAAAAATGTAATAATAATTCTATTTAGAGGGATGCACGGGCAATTGGAGACTGAAATGGAAAACATGGCTTATTTTGGTACAAATTTTGAAAAAAAATCAATAAATTAAGCTTACAAGCATATAAAGCAAGAAGATGTAAGCAAGGTAATATAAAAAATAGTAATGATGATAATATTCATTGCTCCTTCATAACCTACGTTTAAATATTAGATAAAAATTTTAAACCACTAAAGATAGTAAGATTCCAGAGGTGTAACAAGAACAAGCAAATTTAATTCGTTTTAATTGAGGCAATTTAAGTTCATTAAATACTTCTTAAATATATTAAACCTAAGTTTTCTCTACATATTATACCAATAATTCCGCAAAATATACTCTACAATTACTATTAAAAAACCATCTAATTAAAAGCTTTTTGATTTTAAATGCTATATAAATAATGATTTGAATATCTATGATGAACCTATAAGATTTCTACCTATAAATCGAATATTTGCCACTGCATCATTTAATGAGACTTATCTTGGAAGTTACACTTTAGAATTTATATAAAGTATTTTGCTATTAAAATCTGACTTTATATTGTTAATAAAATGATTAAAATTATCGATAGAACTCAAAGGTGAAATTTAAGACATAAAATACAATATAAGTTCAAGTTTTCAATTCTATATAAACATTATTGCAGCAAATTCTACAGGAGAAACTACTGAGGTGTCCTAACTATATTTAAATTATATATTTCTTATTTTATAACTTTCAATTGAAGAGGTAACTGTAAATGCAGGCTAAGAAGAGACTTATATAAATTAGTAATAATGATTATGAATTTTATGTGAAATACTAATTTATATTAATAATATTGATTATATTTACTTATATCTTTCCATCGAGAGCAGGAGATGAAGACTATATAATAACTTATTAAGATAAAATAAACTAATAAAAATTAATTTAGTTATATTAAATGTCTTTTTTTTAAAGTCATATATTTTGAAAATATCAAAAATAGATTTCATTATAAATGAATTATTATATATTAAATTTCAAGGCTTTTTTTATTTAACTTGATAAAATATATAATCATTTAAAAACTTATAATCTAAAATAAATGCTGATCGAATTTCAACTATGTATAAAATAACGAATGAAATTTTCTTATTAACTTATTTTACATTAATTTCTAAATATAAATTGGCTATTCAAATGTTTTGATATAAATTCATTTAGCAAACTTATTTTAATAGTAGCAAACAAATAAATTTCAAGATAATGTTAAATTATGAACATTATAAATAAATTTTTAAAGTACATTAATATTTTTTCGTATTTACTATTTTCAATAGATATTTTGGTTTATTTAAATTCACAATGGCTATACAGACGATGAATTTATAATACCTCGCGGCAAGCAACTATTAAAAACATAAAAAAATATCTGAAAAATTATAAAAAGTTGAATTAATCTTAATAATAAATTAATAAATTGAATTTAAAATAATGAATTTTTTTTTCAAATTAAAAATATGGTTAAATTATATTATAATTTAATTTATAAAAAGATTTTAACATTTTCAGACATTATCTTATTATTTATTTTTTTATTAAAGTGAAATTATGTTATTTATGATAATTAATTAATTAAAATACGAGTAAAAATGTTTTTATTAAAAATTAATGCGTTATACTGATCAAGCCTAAGGCAATTCATTTAATATAGATATATTTATTATTTTTGATTTCTATAATTCACGTTGCCACTCACAGAGTAAAAAATAAAATATAAATATATTAATTTTACAAGTAATTGCCTCAACCTATTATATGATATAAATTTTTATTTCAATTTCTATTTCAATAAAACCAAGCAATATAATTATGGATTTAATAGTAAAATTATAGATAAATGGTAATAAAATTAAATTAAAAATTTAATGAAATAATATTTATTTTTTTATCTTGACTAGATGATTGTTAATGAAAATATCCACATAATATAATATTAACTAACTTATTTAAAATAATGAATTTATAAAAGAAATACTGATTAAATTATAAAATTATAAAGTTTTTTCTCTATTTGGGTAATATTATACTTAAAAATTCATTAAATATTGAATAAATAGTAAACTATATTTTTTAACTTTTTTTAATTTTTCATTATTTTCTCAAAAATTTAACTGTTTAATTTCTTTTTTGCTTTGAATACTTATTTATTAATATTAATCTAATATACTTTAATAATGATTTTTAAAATATTTGGAATTAAGTTGTTAAACATTATATTTAATGTTTTGATTTTTTTATTTGTCAAATTTAAGCTTCTAATTTATTATTAAGAAATAATTAATCTCCCTTTATGTATTTCATTTCAAATTTATATTTTTTAATTATAAAAAAATTTACATAGAAAATATTTAAAAAGTGAATAAATGATTTAAAGTTATTTGGAAGATGTAAATAAATAAACTATTATTATTGGATTTACAATAATTGATTTTTCATGAATTTTTCTTACATTAATTTTCAAAGGAATTTTATCTTTACTTACATAATGATTGAATCTAATTATTTTATAATATCATTAATTTAAAGATTTTAATAAGAGAAAATTACTATTTTAATTTCTAAATATACTTTTCTTATCAGACAATATAAGTTTGGATCTAAGCATTCAATTTTATTATAATTATTATTAAGAGATATGAGGTTTGAGATATTTTATTAAATTATCTGTTCACCGAAGACTCCACCAATTCCATAAAATTAATCTTTTTCCATTAAATTTTTGTTGTCCTTCGGGCCGCTATTATATATAAAAAGAATTATTTTTAATAAGATTCATTATTTCCGTTAGCTTTTATATAATTGCTCCGAAGGAATATATTCAATAATCAAAACAAAATGTATTTATATTATAATAGTAAATTTACTTTAGATAAGAAATTATTATGCAACATTCATAATTTATTATTTCTAACAAGTAAAAAAATTATTCCTTATATAAGTGGAAAATATTTAATTAAATTTTTTGACTTGTTAGAAATAATAAATTATGAATGTTGCATAATAATTTCTCGTCTGAAGTAAATTTACTATTATAATATGAATAAATTTTGTTTTGATTATTAAATATGTTCCTTCGAAGTATTTAAATAAAAAGCTTACGGATATAATGAAACTTATTAAAAATAAATCTTTTCAAATAATAGCGGCCCGAAGGACATAAAAAATTATATGGAAAAAGATTAATTTTATGGAATTGGGGGAGAATCGGGGTACACGATTATCTTTAGTTTAAACAATAATTCTTTTAGCAAAAGCCAGGAGGCTGTGCAAAATGTGGTGGCTCAGTTAAAGTTTAACAATAAGTCAATATATATGTTGTATTTGATCAAGCCTAAATTGAATAATAATAAAAAGAATTGGAAGAATTTTAGGATGATCACAAAAAACTTATTGAAATTCTTCAAAAAATGGCTAAAGTTTATTAATTACATTTTCTATATAATTAAATCAGAGAGGAGAAGTTTCATAGACTCCTTGCAAACTTCTATAACCTTTTTAACTTATTTTTTCAAATTAAAATTAATAATTAATAAATATAAAATTTGATCAGGGGTTCCTGGAGACCTCAGTGTAATCTAACTATTATTACTATTATTATCAATATGATTACTTAGTCATATTTTCTTCAATTTTCAATAGAGTTTTTTTTATATATCTGGGTATTTAACAATTAAATTGGATCATAAATATTTATATTGATGTATTAGAATTTTTTAAGAAATATTTTGTTAAATGAAGCGTAATTTTTTTAATATTTTGATTTTAATTTTTTTGGCCTAATGTAACAAAAATAAATATATAAAGAGTTATAGAAATTTTTAAAATAGAAAAAAAAGAACATTCTCCATTAATTGCTATTTTCATATTAAAAGCAGGAGACCCTCCATATGACAAAGACTTATCAGCAAAAATAAAAAGTATTACAAGTGGCGGTGTGGTAATAGTTGAATTTTCACAATAAATGCGTGTGCCACCTAACTACACAACTTTTAATGAGAGCTTTTTGGAATTTAGAGTCAAGCAAGATTACGACAGAAGCAGCCTAAATCTCAAATTTGATTGGAACATTACTGATTTTTGGGATAAATACATGAAAATATAGCTATACTTTCAAGAGCCACTTGATGTATCAAGATATGTAAGAGTTTTGTTTAAATTTAACAATAATCATAAAGGAATTTGACACTTTGGCAATAAAATTCATAAAAAATGAGTATTTTATACCTATGAAGACTTATCTACCTATAAGCTAAAAATATGAAATTAGCAAAAAGATCCCTAGGTAAATTTGAATTTTTTTATGTTGATATCTTTCATTAGTTTATATAATTATTAAATGCCAATAGCAGGTAAGAACATATTAATGATTTTACAACTTTACTATACAGATGCTGAATTACTAAACACAATTGGAGAAGTAATTGCTTAAATTTTAAGCGGAGGAATTATGGGTAACTCTGCAATTAATTATTTGTTGTAAGAATTTCATTTATTTTTAAATTATAGGGGTATTAGAAAAAATTATAAAATTCTTACTATTGAAAAGATGTTATTCTATCATATGACTAATTTAAAAGTCATACATTATTTAATATGCTAGAAATTAGTACTAATATTTTTATTAATTAACCTACCAAAATAATTAAACTCCCTAAATTATTTAAGCTCATCTTCTCTTTAAAACATTTGGGGAATGATTAACTCGCTTCAGATAAAATACTAATTTATTTATTTATATGGTGTTGTCAAAAATTGCTCACACATGCAACAATTGCTTTCTATATTATCAATTGCCAAATAATACTGATTTAACATTTTTAAACAAAAAATCTACATGACTGATCATACAACCCCTTAAGTATCTTCAAGATATTTAAAATCGCAGACATAAAAATTTTTAGATAAAAATTATTTTTTCCGTTTTTAAAAAGAACACCGTAAATCCATTATTTAAATAAACCGTATCACCGATTTCTGTATTTAGCTAATTTTGACATGTTGATCTCATGTGCCAATATAGAAAAGTTACTTAATAATTTTACTTTTAACTCAATTTTGATAATCTAAATTTATTCTTAATAGAATTTAGTAAAAATCCCATTTATCAAAATAAATTAAGTAGAACTCATATTAATTAAAAAAAATATTTTAAGAGAAATTATTTAAATGTACTAGTGCTGAAACTCTTTCCATTTTATTTTTTTAATTTGAAGAATAAAATTTAAGCAATAAAATATATAATTTATATGGGAAGTTATTATTTATAACAACTGAGGGATCAAATTAATTATCATAATTAACTCTATTTTAGATTTATTATTTCATGTTTGAAAGAATTAATACTGTCCATTAGCCAGCAAAATAGACACATATAATAAAATAATTTAATGCTTTAATTTAAGGGCATCCAGCTCAATCTATTTTTGGAACTTAATCCATAAAATAAGAGGAGCTCATTCATCTTTTGTCTTATGGGAAGGACTTATGAGGTATTTTGCTACTTTTTTGTGTATCTTTTAATATCATACTTCTCAGACTATTTTTCAACTTATTACTATAGTTGAGGTTAAGGTCTTCTAGATGATGACTTAATTTTGGTTATATCTGGAAGTGAAACCTTTTGGATTCACTATTGAAGATTTCATATGAAATGTATTATTCTCACTTTCTCCAACAAGTAGAGTCCAATCAAAGGTTAAAGCCGTCTTATCTTGAATCCTACTCTATCATTCATGTACTGACTCCAAAGTTGGAAGGATAGATAATTCATTCAGTTTAAGAACGAATAATTTTAGCGTTTGATTAAGTTTTGTTTTCTTGTCACAATATAACGTTGACTGATCTATTCTGAGGAAGTTCCCATATTCTGTAAAACCCAATGCCTTTACAGATTATAATTCTGGTGGAATAAGTGGGTAACCACTTCCCTATAACCAAGAAGTCGTAACTTATTGTGTCTTTAAAATTTATTATATTATTATTTAAATAGGGTAATATGTCGAAATATTCAGAAATAGATTGATTCAAAAATCAGTGATATAGTTTTTCTATTAAAATAAGGATTTTATTGGATTTGGGGGGTTCATTGTAAATCTGGCAGAGCAATTATTTTATCTAAAATTTTTGAATGTTTGTAATTTTTATAAGTATCTAGAAGATAATTAAGGGGTTGTATGATAATTCATGTAAAATTTATGTTTTAAATAATTATATTATCAATATTATATGGGCAATTATTAGCACTGTAGACAATTATTTACCTGCGGGAAATTTTCGACAGCTCCCTCTATATATTTTTAAGATTGTGATCACTTTGCCCTTAATTGATTCCTATTTCCCTCCCAATTCTCAGATTATTTTCATTCTTTTGAGCAACGTATTTAACTTCAAATTTGTGGATTTTTCGTTCATTGACAATAAATTATTTGACTATCAACACACAGGACCACTCAATTTTTAATTTGAATAATACGATATCTTTTGAACTATTAAATACAACAACACCCACTTTTATATCCCTTAACTTAAAATTTTGATGAGCTGGTTATATATTTATATAAGTACATATTTATTATCAATAAAACATTAACTTTAACCTACGGATGATGAGTTAAAATGCTATTGATACTATGGACTGCATGTTTTACTATTTTTGGTTTGTCATTGTAATCTACATTACTCTGTATTATAAATTAATATTTTTATTTATGTATTTTTACAAAAATTAAATTAAAATATAATTCTTATACTATATTAATTTAGGTATCTTGCCGGTATAATCGCAAACTAATTTAATAAGTAAGTTTAAGGATAATTATAAATAAATTTAGGTTATAAAATATTCGAAAGAGGGTTTGGGATTCCATATATTTCAATATGTTTACAAGATTAATGATTGAAGGTTGCCTGTATCATTGAAATTATTTAATTAAAGTAAATTTGAATATTAATTATAGTTCTCACTATGCTCCTTGCTTAACATCAATCAATAATTTTCAAAATTATAAATTATGCTTAACTAGAATAAAAATTTGTTGAATAATGTATGCAAATTTAAATTCCATTATAAATTCATCCTTTTTAGCTTGTCTTCACAAGCAAATCAGACGCATTTAAATGAGAATTAAATTAAAATGATATTCTAATTATAATGCTAACATTTAGCTAAAATTCATAAAATTTGAAAGAATGATTAATTTTTAGATCAACAATTTTCCTAAGTATATTATGCAAGATTGCCAATTTTATTAGAATCATCTCCTATCAGATCTTCAAGTTCTAGGACATTTTTCTGTAGGCGCTCTCTCCAATCAATTGCTTTAAATCATCGAGACTCTCAAATGTATCGTGATCCTTTTAGGCGTCAGTCATCGCTTCTATAAGCACTTTGCTGAATCGCTTTTTGTATATCAAAGCAACAAGTTGTTCCAACTTGTCAAATCTTTCAATTGATACTTTTTTCATCCTAAGTAGTATCTGCTGCTTCGGTAAGTTAGATATTGGGAAATATTTTGACTGCAATGCACCCATGTATCTTGAGCTTCTGCCCCTCATTTATAGATATTATCCCTCTGAGCTGATGTCACAAGCAATAAGCACTTAAGCATCAGTTCTAAATTTAGTATTGTAGCCATAGCTTTCCTCCTGACTAAGTATCAGCACTCCATTTTGCCATGATTCGATTTCTTCCAAAGTGTCTTGAGATATACCTGTTCTCACTCTTAAGGTACAAATTTATTCTATTGTGTCTTTCACAATTGCTCTCTCACGATCATCACAAAAGAGTATGAAAGGGACAGCCTAACCACATTCTTTGATTTCGCACATAATTTTGGAGAGCCTTTCTTCTGCACTTGAGCAAGCGATAACATCCCCTCCCTGATCCTACCTCAGGTCATTCAATTATTCATACTGACTCTTGAACTTTAAGATCTTTGGCCTTATGCAAACTTGTGCAAGCACCCTTTGGATCCCCTAATCGCAAGTGGCACTAAACATGTAGCACCTAGTCAATCCTATATCCCATATCCCTTGCAGCTTGCCATCGTGGCAATAGAATGGATGCTTCCAAGTAATCTAATCAAATTCGTCAACTATTAAAATGTCATACTACCTTTTAGTACTGTAGTAGTTTTCAATTGTTTCAATTTACAACTATATGGCTTATAGTTTAGAAACCTTTAGGTTTGCATTTTTAGAATTTTGTCCGGAACTAATATAACAACCTTCTTCCCTTGCTAGATCCAAAAGCATGCCAATAAACCTTGAACCCATGTCTTGCCAGATGCAGTTGGCATCTGGATTTAAATGCTATTTTCAAGATGATTCAAAACAATTGCTGCTATTGTTGACTAATAGATTGAATGTTTGTAATCTAAACAGCTCTCCTCCATTTGCAAGGAGCATTTAAAGATTTCATCTAGAGTGATCTTGAGGTCAGAGCTTTAGGATTTTAAGAATTCTTACCACATTTCCTTGCTCTTGCATTCAAGCTAAGATTGATTTTTAAGAGTTGGGGTGCATGATTAGAGTTTGCTAAGTTCCCGCATCCACAAAGTCTCATCAAAAGTGAATATTAATTCTAATTAGTCGAGTTCATAGTCCTTGATCGATTGAAGCACGACTACCAGTCTTTCCAGTTACAAATTAATATGATTCCTCTTCGCTAGCATTGTAAGTAGTATTCTCCTTTGAGAGAAAATTCCTAGCAGCTCATTTATTTGATTTGAGGGGTCTTGCTTCACTTTTGTTATTGAAAGCATTTTGACAATATCTTGCCTGTAAAGCTTATTGACCCGACTGAGATTTAAGATGCAATCTTCATATAGGAAATTTTCTCTAGAATCGACAATCATCCCAGCTTCACTCTCGCTGAACCCACTTTCTACTAAGTGTTATTGAAAATTTTGTATGCTCTCAGGTAATGAGAGAGTCTTAAGGGATCAAAGAGAATTCAAATCAAGCAATAGACTAACTAATCCCACAGACATTGTCTAATTCGTATCCTTTAGATGCCGGTTTATTGATGATGCCATTGCCCCCAGGATTATTTTCTCAGCTTCGTCAAAAACTGCTATATCGATACTGTGTTTTAAGTGTGGATAAAGTGTCTGAATGAGAGTCTGGCCCTCTAAAGATAATTCTTTAATGCTCTAGCATGCTGCCAAATGGAATTTTAAGACTTGTGGTTATGAGTAAATTTTGAGTTCCTACTCAATGCACTAGATCTCTCTATTCCTGAACAAATCTATTATATGCTGCTGCTAATGCCTGATTTAAGTGCCCACACTCTAGTTGTAAAAATCCTTGTCCAAGATCAGCGCTGAGTTCAACTTTTAGATAACGCTGTGCTGATACTCATCGTCAAGGTTGGAGAAGTGCTGAATGATGAACTGTGACAATTAAGACATATCGTTTAGGATTTAGGAGGCTTACTTAGCATTTTGGGATGGAGCCTAAATTCGATGCTCCTAAATATCCCTGTGATTTTTTATTGTCATTTCATCTGAGGGTCCTCTTTTTTTTAGCATTGAGATTTCCTTCCTTTTTACGTTATTTATATTTCGTTTAAGATGCTGTCTCTTCACTTTGATAAAGTTCTTGATAATATCTCGATCAAGCTCATTAAGAGGAGCTAATTTCAATTTGTGATGATTTTGGATATCCTTAAAAGTTTTTTAGTAGTTATTGGTGATCAACCCTAAGATCAATTTCGCTTCCGAACATGGAACTTCAGTATCTGCCCGATCATAATATTGCTTGAAGTCGGTATATGTCTTAATATTTTTGACATCACTCTCTTTGTGATTTTTTTTTGAGTCTCTCTTGTTAAGTTCTGTTGATTACATAGACATCGATGATTAGAGAGATTTAGATGTTGAAGTCTTAGAATGAAAGCGTGAGTCATCACTGTCATACATTGACTCTTGAGAGGTGCTCATTTTGAAATTTTTGAATTTGTGATTTTTTTAATTTAATAAATTCAAATTTAAGTTACTTAATCCTTAACTCAAATCACTTTAATGGATTAAGGACAATGAGGGGGGGTCTGTGATTGAAAAAATGACCACAATTTTTTTTCCAAAAAATCACAAAAAAAGGCCTAAAAAATCACAGAAATCACAAAAATTGATAAAAAATCACAAAAAAACGTAAAATAATCACAAATAAAATTTTTACCAATTTATGGGGTAATCACACACGACCCCCTCCTTTTTTTTGAAAAATATATTCCAATAAAGATTAATCTACATTCACAATCATCTTTTCGATCAAGCTTGCTGTTTTTCTTATAGTTAAGGTGATTAATAATTTTATATTTTTAATTGGCTATATAGAATATCACTTATGGAAACAATTTCTCAGAAAAGATCACATCAGCAATTTCAGATGAGCGACAGTCAAGCTGAGGAGAGCATTTTGAAGATCACACCCCACGAGTTGGGGGGAAAGTTCAAGTCCAAAGTTGACCTCTACTCCTACCTAACTGAGATTCGTAAAAATAACTGCCCCTGACATTTATAGTGGGATACTACATGCCTCCAATCGAGGGCATCAACAGAGAATACCTCAGACTTATTTTTAAGGGAAGTTAAAAGCTGCTGAAGATGGATCAGATAAAGATGGTGAAAAGTATGATGAACTTTCAGTTAGACAACTATATCTACAAGTTTGTGACGATTAAGAGCTGGGCCTATACCTACCTGATATGTCAGAGAAGTCCAAGCCTATTGACAGGCAATACTTCTTCAACATGCTTAATACAATCTAGCCCGACTATCTCTCGCACATTATCAACAAGTCAAGGGGAAGCAGGATTGGCGGTGAAGGTCAAGGGTAAAAGAATGACTACATACTCATCTCAGATGACTGGTTTTCTCAGTTGACCAGCCACCCATTCATCTCAAGTATCTCACAATGCCATTAACTTAATAAAATATAGAAAAATCGGGGAGAACAATGCAGCTCTTGAAGGCTTCAACGAAATTAATGAAGGCCAGAAAACCTAAGCAGTCGCCCACTAAGGTTTTATCCCTTAAGCGGTTCAGGGGAATAGAGCATGCCTCAGCCAGCAAAGGGATCAGATCAAGTGATGGGTCTCGCCTCATGGAGACAAACACCACAATGTTTGAGTCTCAATCCGACGCTGGCATCATGAACAACAACGCAATGAGATTTAACATTTGAGCTTTTAAAAGCATAATTTATATTAAAGTCATAAATCAAACTTATCCATTTTTTCTTGCATATATCTCTAATAATGCTATCGTCTATACTGCAGAATGCTTGCTTCAAAACTCGTTTTGCATCAAACTTATCGTCTTAACCAACAATCTTCACTTCATCCTCTTGAACTAGTTCTTAAGCACGGAAAAGTAATTCTCTATAGGGTTGTATTGAGGCGAGTATGGTGGAGTGAATATGAGAGTGATTCCAAGCTCCTCGGTCAATGCTTTGATCTTTTTGCTGTGATGCACTCTAAGATTGTCGAGAACGACAGCAAGCCTACTTCCTAAGTTCTATTCATGCAAGCCTATGACGAAGTCATAAAACTTTTCAATGTCAACGGACCTCTCATAATTGTAGTAAAGCTCCAGACCTTTGTCAGGAGATACTCCAGCAACCACAGCAATACTTTTTGTGAATTATAGTTTGTCTTTCACAATGATATTCACGTTCCTATTGCTGTACTCTTGCTTGAGATTAGTAGAGTAAGTAAACATTACCTCGTCAATAAATACTACCTTCCTTCCTTCCTGTAGTGTATTAGTTAGCTTGCTTCTCATCTCTTAAAATAGCTCTTGCGATTTAAGGTTCTAAGTTGGGCTCATGTATTTGCTTACTCAAATGAACTTCTCTTAATTCCTCTTTCCTTATAGATTCGAGAAAGTTTGGAGGGAGAGATTCTCAGCTCGGGGAACTTCCTATGGAACACCACGCACCTCTCCCCTAAGGTCATTCCGGCCTGGATCTGTAAGGTAGCCTAATTGGTGAGAAATTCAATGTGATCATCTGATAGCTTGGCAACTTTCCAAATTCTATTATTATCAATTGCTATTTCGCTTGCGATCGCGCATATACTTTTAACCAATGAACAAGGAATGCTGGTAAGTTCATGGATAGATTAGAAGCTTAGGTAGACTGGTGATTCTTGAGTTGGGTTCAAGCATTTAAACCTGAGAAACAGTATTAAGTCATGCACATTAGACAGTGTCCCTGGTTGATTCAGCATTAGAGTGTAGATAATGAGGAGTTTGAGTGAGTTTGTATTTTTTGAATTCAAATTTAAAAGTGATTTTATTGATTATTTGAAGTGTCATTAAAAACCTCGTCACTAAGTGAATCAATAAAAGTTTCTCATCGAAATTGCTAAAGTTGCTTTTTATAAGGGTATCGAAAGTTCTCACTCTCTGTAATGAACTTCGAGGTTTCAATATTTTAATAGAGCAAAACTTCATTGCGAGTCAATCAAGGATAATGCTTTTTAGTTTGAATTGATTTTAAGTTGAGGATTTTATTTTGAGCTCAACTATCTCGCCCCTTTTGTCAAACTATATATGATAATCACGAGCAGAATACATTTGAAGTATTCTAAAAGTGTCCTTTTTTTAAACTTTATGCTTCACATTCTTTGGGACCTCAATTTCCCCAGGGTCCTCAATTTCCCCAGGGACCTCAATTTCCTCAGAACCTCAATTTCCCCAGGGACCTCAATTTCCTCAGGACCTTATTTTCTATATAGGGACCTTTTTATCTACATGGACCTCAAATTCTCCAGGGACCTCAATTTCCTCAGGACCTCAATTTCCCCAGGGACCTCAATTTCCTCAGTGTAATTTTTGAACTTAGAGCATAAAAAGTGTAAATCATGAAAGGTTGTCAAAGTATCAATTATAGGATGATAAACTACAATTGAGTAAAGATTCCACAAATAAGTATCTGTAAAGGATTCTAGCCATTTTCATTTTGGTACTATAGCCCAAGAGAGACAGTCTCGTAATGAAAATAACTTCCTATCTCCTACAATTGCATGCTAGCAATCCAAAGTAAGTCAATTTCAATGAAAACAAGAGAGAGATAATGACAATAAAATACTGAACAAAAGCATAGATAAATATAAAATTTAGAATGACTAGCTTTGCTACTTCCGAGGTATAGAATGATAAACTTGGGTTTCCGAGAAAAAAAAGATAATGATATAAGATAAAGAAGATAGCATGAGATGATATTCTACTCGTACCATCGGTTTCATTATCAATCAGAGTAAAGAGAAACTTGATTGCATTATTTGAGATCAAGTAGCCAGGATAATTAAAGACTAAATTGGAAAGTCAAAGCAGAGAGGCTAATATTCTTATACAATGTTGATTATTATTTCAATTTCTTCAAATTCTAAAAATTTAGTGTAATTTAATAAAAATAAAAAAAATTAAATAATTGTGCATTCTCTTCAATCTTTTCGATATTAATAATCCTCATTCTAACATCCCTTGTTTATTTCAATTTTTTCAAAGTATCACATGAAATTTACAATTACAATTTTGAGAAAAAATCACCAAATATATCTCCAAAAATGGAAAAATACTAAAATATCCAATATGAAGGTGGTCAGATTGATCTTAAAAAGACTGAAAACGTTATAGTATAACAAAATGATAGAAAGTTTCATGAAAAGTTCAGCTTTAATAAAAACAAAAATTAATGATTAATTTAAAATTATTTAATTAAATATATCGAGCTCTCTTTACAATGATTTAAAGCAAAACGATATTTAAGATATTTTTAAAGTAAATTTATTAATTTATTTATGAATTAATATCTTGGCATTGTAATATTAATCAGTTTATATTGGTAGAAGATTAGCTGTAAGCATAATTATGATATTTCTGAGAGATTTTCCTAATTCGCAAATATTTGTAATGTATTCTATACAAATTTATCATTATAATATTAAAAAAACTCAAAAGTTAAAGTTAAGCTAATATTTATATAAAAATGTTGGCTTAAAGTGTTGCAAATATGTACTACATCCTTAAAATCAGACCGTTTATGACTCATTCCACAAATATAAAATTGAATATATTTATATGCGAATTTACTTAAAAATTCTAAATATGTTAGAATTGTTCAATGAGATGTGTATTACTGTGTGTCTTTACCATATGATAGTATTGTTTTTAGTATAATTATGTTATAATTATTTATTTTACTTTGGTAATTTAAAAAATTTAGAGTATTCTCAGATTTGTTTGATGATCCACATGTGAAATAAACTATATCTGTACTTTTGATTCAATAAAAAATAAGGCACAAATTATTAGTTTTTTTTCCTAATATTTAAGTTTATAAACTTGGTTGGTCTTTAACTGCGATAGTTTTATTTTAGATAGTCATGAACTCAATTTATATATCATACCTTGGTATTTCGAATATGTGGCGAAAAATTAAATTAAGATTTTGCAGAAAAAAATAAGAAAATAGTGTCTAGTAGAAAGGAAGTGATAAGGAATAAAAATACTTGGATATGTAATTTGATAAAGAAATTACAAATAAACCCCCCCCGCCACTTATTATATATAGATAAATTTAGAATTATGTTATAAAACTTGATATTTATTAAACATTAAGAAAGCTTCTTAATTATAAGACTTTTTTTAATTAAAAAATACGCCTTTACGATTTTAAAACCACTTGCTATTATTTAAGATTAAGTTAGATTAAATTATTATTCTTATGTTATTATAAACTAATTTACTAATTAACCTTATTAAAAGAATTGATTTGAGGTTTAATGATAAAAATATAAAGCAAAATAAATTAACAAAAGTTAAAAAGAAATAGTAAAAAAATTTCGTTTTAGATTCAATCTCAAGATATTTTTCGCAAAAAAAGAAGTTTAAGAAGCCTTTAAATAAAAGCCAGAAATAAAGTCTCAATATTATAAATGCAGAAATAATTTCTATAAGAATATAAATTTATTATATATTTTATATTAATTTAATATAAAAATTTTTAAAAATTTAATGGCATTATATTTATTAATTAAATTTTAATTAGAAACCTTACAATTTTTTTTACTCTATAAACCTAAATATTTAGGTAGTTTTATTTATATTATAAATTGCAATAATAAGGATAGCAGCTCAAATTAAAATGTTAGAGATTTTCCCGTTCCTTACAGTGTATATAACTAGGTAAATTTGAACTCTTCAACTTTGCTAAAAGATACATTTTAAGATACAAATCTTAACTCTTTTGATTTGATGTTAACTCGCAATGACTCAAATATTGACAACAATACTATATTATAAAATAAAATATTATGATTATTAATTATAAATTAAATATTTTAATTTCTTAAAGAATATTATTCCCTATTTTTTAATGAATATATATAAATTTATATATTTCTTATATTTAAAATACCAAAGATTTCAAGAATACTTTGAAAAATAAGTCAATAAAACGGAAAAATCTTAAAATCCAAGAATAAATGCTAGTCTAAGATATATTTAATGATGACCATATCATCAATCACAAATAATCTGAGCCACCTAAAATAAAAAAGAATTTAAGGAGAAAAACTATAATAAATGATAATGATTTGAAGTAAAATATGTTTGAAGAGATGGATGGAAACACCAAAGCAAACTAGAATTAATTGAATTAATAATATATAATTGAAAATAAGTTTTGTTTAAATTATTTTTGAATTATAAGCCATAAAATTTTTTAAAAAATTCTTTTTAATATTAACTTAAAAACTTGACCAATAAATATAGTAAATTTATTAAGAAAAAGAACTACAAAAGAAAGAGATAGAGTCATGTAGATATTTATTATCCCTTAATTATATTAATCTATTTTTCGATAAAAATTCATTAGAAATTATTGATACATATATAAATATTGGCCATAGTGATTTGAATAACAATAACGTTAATGGTTAAGATCAAAAGAATACTTTTAATAATAAAAATTCATCGGATATACTAGGAGATTATAACAATAGTTTTCTATTTTTGGACCAACCCATGAAGAAGGTGCATTCAAAACCCCAAAACCCCTTAGTGAGGTTTATAAGTGCTTTGATTTGTAGGGTATAGTTGGGGTCTTATTGGGGTTAGTAGAGATATT
>ARYC01020353.1:0-26361 GCA_000711775.1 Oxytricha trifallax
TTTTTTGACCACTCTGCTAAAATGGGAGAGACAAAAATACAAAAACAGAAATTTTGATCACAAATAGTAAAGTTGGTCATTTTTACAGTTGATAGAGAATTTTGTCACTGTATAGAGTTCCGAATGACTCATATCGATTTTGACGAAAAAACTTAATAAAAGTGACCATTTCGTAATAATAAGTAGCAGTTTGACCACTTTTCGCATATAAGACAAACGCATAGTAAATGAGCAGTAATAATATTATTAATTAAATTTGTATTTTAATTTTCACAATTCCCCGATTCGAATGTATTTTATCAATATTGAATTAGGCCTTTCAAATTCAACTTTTGATTTCACAAGTTTCAGCCATCGTTAGGCTGCTGTAATTGAAGCCACCCTTGAAGGCAGGTATTTAATGAAGAATGCAAGCAAGAACTATGGAATTAACTTGTTAAATGAAGCATAGGGTAGAGGCACAGACATTTAAACCAATGATGAAATCAATCAAAATGGTGGTTCTTATTTAATTATCGCTGATGTTTTTACAAAAAGATCTGAAGAATAAATCATTGGTAGAATTGGTAGGCTCAACACTAAAGGAAGATGGCAGAGAGTGTTATATAAACTAGCTTCTAAAAGAAGTGCAGAGCAGCTGCTTCTGGTTTAGTAAAGTGAAGCAGACCTTATTTTTTATCTCAAGTACAATTCTGAATAATCAATTTTGTAAAATCAATACGAAGAAATGGAAAATTAAATTCAATCAAACTTAGTGCCTCAAGAATTGATATCTACAGAAGTTTCTTCTAAGGAAGAGAATGATAAGCACGTTAGAGAAATTGTTGAGCATCTTATAAAGCTAACAGAGAAATCATATAATGAAGCTATTGAAGAAGAAAAGAAAGAAAAATCTTTATAACTTAATGATTCTGCCTCAGTTGAAGAACCACCTTAATAAAGGAAATTGGGATTTTATTAACCAACTATCATAGAGTAAATGGAAGAAAAGATGAATCAAAATCCAGTGCTATAAGATAAACCCTTTGCACTGGCATAGTAGTTAGTGCAGAACAACTTAGAGCGGTAGCACTATGAGATTACTAAATCTCCAGGCAGATCAAGATCCAAGAGTAACTAAAGTTCAAAGAGGAGATTAGTGAAAGAATAAAAAAATCTTTAATTAATCAAAGAACAAAACAAAAATTGAGACCTCAATACTCGTCGCAGTGCTAGAGATAAATCATTTACTTGCACTTATACAGAGCTGCCAGAGAATGAAGAGACGATGGAAAGATGGTTGAAGATGGCCTCTAGTGAGAAAAGGCACTTTAAAAGCGACATAGATCACAAAAATTTAGAGAGAAAACCAAGATTAAGATTATGAGATTTACCTTAATTTTTTAAAAGCTATTCACCATATTCATGTTTTTGCTATTAATAGCATAATAATAGCATAGAGAATCGTGGAGGAATAGAAGCAGCAGCACTCAGCGTCTCACAGTTGGAGACTGATTTTGCATGTTCTACAAGTTACCATCTTGCATAAACTATTCTCTCATCTTGCGTAAATCAAGCAACTCACTTTCCATATCGTCATGTAATTGCTTCAACTTTTTAGTTTACTGCAAGAATTCTTGCTTCTCTTATTTCAAAGCATCTTCAAAATCCTTTACCTCCTCCAATTAATCACGGATTCTTTTTCTTTTAGATGAATCCTTTACGAGATTCACAGCCTTACCTCGCTCAGCTACACAAAGAATTAAGAGAGAGTAAACTTACTGCTAAAGTTAAAGCATCTACTGAAGCGTACACGAACTCGGATTCATTTCAATTACGAGATATCTGTTATGCTCTAGCTTTTCTCTTCGTTACAACATTGCATCATGAATCATCTGGGAGACACAGTCGGTGTCTAGGGTGAAGAGCAAGTCCCAGATCCATTATCTGTCTAGGTGGACCCAATCTCGTTCATCAGGCAAGTATTGGAACAGTCTTGAAGATCCTCTTGCATACTTGAAAAGTCTTGAACTGTAAATCCATCAATTTAAGGCACTGCTGACACTTTTACTCCGTCTCTCCTTGCATACTATTTTAACAGTTACAGGATTAAATTAGTATATACATCTTTTTCTGCTCTTATGATTTACTTAAGGAATTAAATGTTGGAGGAGTCCGCTTTGGGTAGGAAAGCGTGGCAGTCTTGGGCAAGAAAGTTGTATAGCTCTTTCTTACTTTTGCATTTTTGGGCGAGCTCTTAAACATTGATACCAGTAAGTTATTATTGGTTCATTAAACTTTAAAATTTAGGCACCTACCACCATTTTATATAGGTAAATTTTAATTCAGGAAGACACTACCGTTATTAAAACTAGAGAGTGCTTTTCATGATAATGAAATCTTACCAGCACTGTCCAATTTTCACTAGCGGAATTCCTACCAGCACCAAGAGAATTAATTATTATTAAATTTAGGAATCCATTTATGGAATCATATTCTAAAAAGCGACAGTCTAGACTTTCAGATTTCTTCAAATTGGAAGATACAGATTATGATTTTAATAGCTCTAGTGAAGAGCAGAGCTCTTCCAACTAATCAGAAGACTCTTAAGATCAAGTGAATTTTTTAACAACTAATATGCTTTATTAAAGAAACATAACAGTTGCAGATTTTATTGTTGAATCTTTAAGTTAAAGAGATATGATTTCATTGTTCTACAAAACTTGTGATGAAATTTCAGAGTTTGAAAGTTCTGGATTCATCATAGACCCTAAAGAGATTTATAGATAAACCGTTAAGAAAGGAACTAAACAATCATTACTTAACGATAGTTAAATTAGAACTCTTGGTTAGCTGGTATTGAAGCTTTACACTGACTATAAGTAATCTGACTTAGAACCATAGAGATTAATTGATTAAGCTGAAAATTTTGATTTAAATTTGCTTGAAGCAAAAGTTATTGAGAATCATGAAGTCAAAGATTAAATTACAGTGTTTGGTTAGCATACACAACTCAATGCAACAGTGCCTCGCAGAGTATTAAAGTAGTTAGGGAAGGAGAAGAAGCAGTAATATAAAGAGCTTCAAATTGCAGAGGAGTCACTTAAACTAAGAGATAAAGAAAAATTATCTTACTATTAATCTAGTATAATCGAAATGAGGAGATCGTTATAAATAAATCAAAAATGCAATGAATTAAGATTATGATCATTTCAGAGTATAATAATGTTTCAACTGTCGATATTATGAATTAAGATTAACTATTTTAATTATCAACTCTATATTACTAATCAAACATGGAGAATTCTAATTATTTATTTTCTTTCACTTTTCCTGATTAGTTTGTATTTTAGCGCAGTCTCAGCGATGTATCTGTAGTATTCTCCAACTTTTTTCTTAATTTTTTCTTAGATATCTTCACTATATCTTCAGGGTATCTTCATCGTATCTTCCTCAAAAAAATAAATGTCAAAAAATATTAAAATTAACAACAACAATAGCAATAGCAATAGCAACAATAGTAACAACAATAATAACAGTAATTAAATCAAAATCAAGCATTATTATGAGTCTGGGATTTTTTCTAAAAAATCAAAATTTTCTAAAATTGTTAGTTTAAAAATGTAGTTATGAAGATGACGATGAAGAATATGATGATGAAAACAACAAAAAATTGATGAATTTAAAATTTTTAAATTCTCTGGAATTTCAACTAGACTCATAATAATGCTTGATTTTGATTTAATTACTGTTATTATTGTTGTTACTATTGTTGCTATTGCTATTGCTATTGTTGTTGTTAATTTTAATATTTTTTGACTTTTAATTTTTTGAGGAAGATACAATGAAGATACCCTGAAGATATAGTGAAGATATCTAAGAAAAATTTAAGAAAAAAGTTGGAGACTACCACAGATACATCGCTGAGACTGCGCTAAAATACAAACAAATCAGGAAAAGTGAAAAAAATAAAGAATTAGAATTCTCCATGTTTGATTAGTATTATAGAGTTGATAATTAAAATAGTTAATCTTAATTCATAATATCGAAAGTTGAAAAATCATTATTATACTCTGAAATGATCATAATCTTAATTCATTGCATTTTTGATTTCTTTATAACGATCTTCTCATTTCGATTATACTAGATTAATAATAGATAATGGATAGATTGGGTATTTCATATTACAAACTTAGAAGATACTTGAAGAGTCCTATAAAAAAACTTAATTTTGGAATTTAAAACAAATCAGCAGAGGGAAGTATAAGAAACTTCACAGCAGAGCACTTACACATATAGTTAACATGCTAATGTTTGATACTTAACCTGTGCAAGTTTCAGATATACAGCACAGTTTATAGAAGAATATATAACTAAGGTGTAGTAAGCAAATGATAAGACGATTCTTAAAAAATGAGTTAATGATGACCTACAAATAAATCAAGTAGATTTCAACTTTGCATAATAGCAATAGCAGTAAGTGACAACGATAGTATGCAGCATAGTAATTCGTTGAGAACTTAAGCGCAGGCAAGAAAATTATCAATATAGATGAATCGACACTTAACTAAAAAGATTAGAGACACAGAGGTTGGACTGCCCCTTACGTTAAAAATTGAGTTAAAAATTCAGTAAGACTCAAATAAATGAATTTGATTATTGCAGTTTCAGGTTCAGGAGAATTATTCTACACAGTTAATCATGGAAGAACTAATTAGTATTCATTTATGTACTTTCTATGCAAGCTAATAAAGTACTGGAATAAATTGACGCTAGTTGGAGATCAAATACTATTATACTTCTTGATAATGCTCCTTATCACAGATCTCAAAGTATAATGGAAAGTATATGGAGTTGAGTTTGCCTATTATGTTTCTAGGACCTTATCACTGTAGAATAGCACCTGTTGAATTAATGTAATCTTGGATTAAAAATCGAGACTTAAATCCTTTAAATACAAGAGCTTCTTCAAAGTAAGTATAACAAAACTAACCAAATTTAGGGGTACTGGGCAGCATTTATGAAAGAGCTAGGCATGAATATTAACAGAATTAATTAGAATTTATTAGACGCTGCTTCTATCATGTTTTAAAAGCAGCTCTAGAATCAATTTCCCTCAAGGATTTGTGAGTGAAACTGTTGCCTAAAATAGTATACTTAAAACTAAGCTATTTTAGCTTCGTGGTTCAGGAATGAATAAATATTTGAAGTTTTTATAACTTTTAAATTACTTGCTTAACTTACTATTAAATTACTACCTTTATATACTTTCCCTTCTCATTTCTATAGAACATGTTATCAATGCATTTATAGGATATAGATAAATTCTACTCTATAACCCAATAAATTATTCGAAGCATTTAAAGACTAACATCTTTAGGATTTTACTAAAATTCAATAAATTTTAAGGCTAAATTAGAAATAATTAATCTAGTTTAAATAAATCATTAAGCCAATAAGTAAAAATAAAAATAAAATAGGTAGTTTGTAAATTAAAATTAAAAAGATTTATGAGTTAATAGTTAATTTAATGAGAAAGTAATAAAAATGGAAAAAGAGATAATTATTTTTATACGTTCATAAAGAACCAAGTTAGATAGTTTAAAGATAAATAAAATAAGGATTGAAAAATATAAGAAGGAGAATAAAATACTTGAAACTATTTTTATTTATTTTTAATTTAATATTATAATTAAAATAAATTCTAAGTCAGTTATCCAAAAGTTTTTCCATGAAAATTTTCAAGAATTTTAAATGTTTAGTTTTTTTTAGTATAAATTGAGAGAATTTTATTAAAAAGTTATAATAATAAAATAACAGAAACTTCTCAATGAGAGAAATATATAACTCAACATAAAAAATAAATCGAACCTTCAACTTGTTAGTTTTCAAGGAACTCTTCAGGTCTTCACAGATTCACCTGCAGTATTTTTTTGTAAATTAATTTTACTATTCTATCCAAACTCAAAGAGAATTCCTCTTTATATATTTTAAAAATCAAAATTAAACAATTTGTTTAAAATAAAAAATATTATCTTTACATTGGTTAATTCAACCAAATAACATTTCAGATTTTTTATAAATCAAAATTGAAATATTCAATCAAATAAATTTTAAAGCTTCTTAGCAAATTAGATTACTAAAAAAAACAATTATTTTAATTCAAGTGAAAATAAACTTTATTTTTTTTTTGCCTTAAACATTCTAAAAAAATACATGATATAAATGTAAATATATTTAATAAAAAGAAGTCTTCTTAGACAAATTATTCTAAATTCAATTCAAATTTCAGTTAATCTTTGCTTTAAAGAATAAAATTTACCTTAAAATCCGAATTTAGGATTAAACCTTAAAAATATATACTTCAAATAATATCCCTAGACCAATTAATTTGGTTATTTAATCTAGCTCAAATATTAAATTTCAATATATAATAAATCTGAAATTTTCAGAATAATATTACAGAGAATTAATTTTAAGAATTCTAGCCAATACTACTACAAGAAAAAAAAATAATTTTAGACTATATTAAATTTGAATATTAAAGAGCCAGAGAAAAGTCCTAAGATCAATCAAAATCTAACTATATAAATATAAATAACAATTAATTTTTAAATTCTTAAATTTAATTCAAATCTTCTTCTTTATATTAAAACTAACTTTAATATTAAATAATATTTGATATAATTATTTATAAGTTTATAATAGTTGAAACAAAAGCTTCAAAAATAATTAAATTCTAAATTAAACTATGAAAATTAATAATAAATTTTTAATTAAGCTTCGATTATAAGTAGAGTTGAAGGGAAATTTTCTAATTATAATAATGAAATTAGCAATAATAAATTGTATACACTGTATAAAGCAGTACTAATAAAGTTATATTAAAATTGAACTTATTGGCAAGTAAAATTAATTTATTTTCTATACTTTTTATTTGTGTAAACTGACAGTATTTTAATATTGAGTTCCCCCCAAACCCCTTTTCAATCGAATTTTATTACTCAACTTGAGGAAGCTTATATTTTTGAACTTGCTTTTCTTAAAATATATGAGAAACTTAATTAATGATTTATGATTTAATAACACTTTTGTGTTGCTTTAAGATAAAATATATAAAATTTAAGAGTTCTCGCTTGATAATTACAATTATCCTTAATTTTTATTATAAATTTTGAATTTTCACTCAAACTTACCTTCTTATAAGTTCCTAATCATTCGCTTTGATTTTCATTTTTATCTTAAATTTAACTCTGCTCTATGTAAATTAATAATACTTAATTCCTATGTAAGCAAAATTGCTGACTGAATTGAAAAAATTGGGTTGAAATTAGATTTTATTCTATAATACTTATAGTATAAAAATTAAATTATTTAAGGTAAGCTGTATAAATAGTAATTTTATAAATGGCTACTTTATACTTACATTTATAATTTTACTTAGACTTCTATATTTCAATTAAAGTTCCTATAAATAGTCATATATTACATTTGCTTTTGAAATTTAATTATTATGGTATAATCTACATTCTGTTAGAAATCTAGTATAAATGTAGCATTAAAATTAATCTAAAATTAACTACTGTATAGAAATCATAGAAAGTCTGTAACCTTATTTTACATTACCTTTTTCTCTATAATTTTTTTTTAACAAATCTCTTTATCACTATGATTTGTAACTTTGTATTTTACACTTCTCGTAGTTTATACTGCATGATATAATTAATAATACTCTTAAATTAAAAATGCATAGTTCCTTGAATGTAAAATGCTAATATTTCGCAATATTGTATATTGAATTGAATTAGATTAAATTTAGTTTTTATAAAAAAATTTCACTTAAATAATATCGCCAAATAAATGCACTTTTATAGAGTGCATAGTTAGCAAAAGTTAATACTGAATAATATAATATTTCCTTGTATTTTTTGCTTGTGTAAATTATATATAGTGTATTTAAGCACTCTACAAAGAGTGTAAGTGTAATTATCTTTAATTTACCATGCATAAGATATGCTCAAAGAGCTTAGTTATATTGCTATTTCAATGTAACAAACACCAGAGAGTAAATTAGCACAATTTTTAAGAGAAAAAATATTTAAAAAATGCACTTACTTAATTTCCATTACACGGATCAATAGAACGTGAGTTACTCTTCAAAATGCACACAAAGCGCAGAGAAGTTAGTAGAGTGTGTAAAAGTTGCGTGGCTAAAAAAGAAAGTGCGATAGCCATTGCAATTTTATCACTTTTTGATTTCCATATTAAGTTTAATTATTAAAGTAGTAATTATTAATTAATAAAAATCAAACTTAATTCAAATGTGGAGGTAAAACCGCATCACCCCACAAACAGTGTGAACGGTAAAACTTTATAACTAATCGGTCAATAGGGTACAAACCCCATATATTCTTCATCAGCATCTCAAACTCTATAAGACTGGCAAGTATAGCCTCAAAATAAAATCTTGAATTTTTCCCATCTTCACCGTACTTCAATTCTCTAGATCAGCTCCCTCAAATTAAGATAAAATCTGTCCTTTTAAATTCTGTTATTTATCGATATATTTAAAACTTTTTATCAACTTATAAATTTTATGTGTACATATGTATTGGGTTTTACGTATTGGGGTTTATGTATATAGTATATTAAATAAATTTAATTAGTTGAAATTAAGTATGTTTAAAAATTATCCTTAATATTTCAAAAATATTCTTAATTTATATTATTAATTTTATAGAGATGCGATAAATTATTTTAAAAAAGTGATTGTATTAATAAAATTCATGAAAAATTATCGATTTATTGCAATTATTTAATGTTGTCAAAAAGTTTCAAGTTATAAATTTTTATGCATCCAAAACTCTATCTCACTCTGTGAAACCATACAACATACAGGTAAGACCACAGTTCAAATTTCAAAGCAAATGCTAATAGACTTCATCTGCAAAAGAACTGTAGAAAGGAACTACAAAGTAATTAAGATTGTAAATTAATAATTGTAGATAAGTTCTTAATAAATAAAATATAAAAGAAATCTAATTAATATATATATATAAATACATAATCTACTAAGATTCAAATTTCTATTAATCATTATAAAAACTATAATTCAGCTTTGAGTAATAAAAAAAGGTAATATTGTCAAAATAAAAAAACTAACGAATAATAGAAATCAAAATAAATAATTGGCTCATAGATATTAAATATCGATAAAATTAAAAAATAAAATTTACAAAATAAAAAATTAATTAAAAATGTGTTGTAAAGTTAACTAAATAAAAAATAATTAAAGAATATAAAATATCGTAACAAAATTACTTAAATTTTTGTGAATTTTGGTAATTCTAGAAAACTTATTTTAAACCATGTTCCCGTGCGATTGGTGGCCTCTTATTGAAGAGGTAAATTTTTATTTTCAATAATAATTTTAAAATGACTTTTTGACTTTTTTAATTTCTATAATTTCTAAAACTCATATTTCACAATATCCAAATGACCTCAAAAATGCCTCTTTTTGTAGAGAATTAAAGACTACATATTAGTATTTTTTCTTAGACTTGTAAAATTTGTCATTGGCTGAAGTTTGTTAAAGGAAGAAAAGTGTAAATCTGTTAAAAAATGTCCATGACTAATTTCAAAAATGTACCTCTTTAAAGGTGAAGGATTGCTATTTAAATTTTTTATTTAATATCATTCCTGCTAATTAATAAATTACGCATCTTTACTGAGTTCTTAGGACCCTAATTAGCAAGAAATATGCTTGCAGTGGCAGAATCAAAACCCCAAAACTCTTTCAGTAGTTTGATTGAGTTTTTTATTGATAAAAGTAGACTATTAAAGCATACTTTATTAGGGTTTTAATAGAGTTTATTTTGGGGGTTTTATATATAAATATTAGTAATTTAAGTGAGTATAACAAGCGAGTTTTTAAAATATTTCACACAAACATAAGCTTAGAGTTATGTGGCAGTTCTCTGAATTTTATCTTTCTTAGTAATAATAATAATAATAATAATAATAATAATTAATCCTCATCGGGGGCTCAAGGACCCCGGATGAATATATATGTGATATATATGTAAGGGACGAGCCCTTTTAATTTTAAGTTAAATCTTTTAACAATCTCAAATTTGTCCTTTGTCTGTCATTTCTTCTAGTATGATTTATAATTCATCAATGAGTTACTTCTCCTTTCTATCTTTTTGTCTGTGTCTCACCATCTGGTGGAAATAGATTTGTTCTTTATAGAACTCTGTGATCTATCTCGATAGCTCGACTTCTTCATCTGCAGGAGTTTAGTAGTGTCTATCTTCATAGACTGTGAAATCAATGAACTCGTTCAATTAGCATTGAACGTTCTGATTGTTAGGTAGGTATTGAAAAGATTTTTCCATACATGATTGTTTGTTGCATAGTAGACACCATGTGCTATTATATTTAAGGTGTGAAAGTTTGCCATTTTTAGTTAGGTATTTACTATTAAATATATTATAGTTATTAATCCCTTTCATTATTATATTTTATAAATTTTATTTTAGTTTATAAATTTCTAATTTTATTGGTCTAAAGTTAGATTTGTAGTATTATATCTATGGGGTTTAGGGATTCTGGTGTCTAGGGGTTTTGTGGTATTCCTGCGTAGCTGGTTAAAGGACCTCTTAGTTTATAGTGGAGGTCCTTGTTTGTTGTTATGGTTGGAAACTGTGATATATGGTCCAATTGATTATTTGGTATTAAATAGAAGTATTCAAGATATTTGTTAGTATGGATATTCCTTATTAAGTATCAATTTATGTTTGGGTGATTCACCTCATATCTTTGATAAGTTCTTGGGTGATTCATGTGTGATTCCTTAATTTTTCCTTGGGTGATTCTAGGTGTATCTTAGGGTTTGAAGGGGTGATTCTTCAAATATCTTGGGTCAGATGGGATTTTACCTCTAGTTCCTATTTAGTAGGTGTGGTGTGGTATAATATGGCTGGGAGAAGCATTTTTCTTCTTGTACTTCGCAACTGTTCTTTTTGTGTTTTCTTGTTGCTTAGTTGGTATTATTCATTTGATGGGTTTAGTTATCTGTTTTGTAGAAAGGGGGTCGCTTCCAGTTTATGTTTGCTGGAGGTTGTTTTCTTTATGAAATGTTATCTTGGTCGGTATGTCTCGACTTAGATATGTGACTAGTTATTATTGGACTTTTTAATGAGAGTTCTCCGCCCTAGTAGAACTTTCTAGGGTTGGGTTCTCTTATTAAATGAGATTGGAGTGGGCTTGGTTTTTCTGAGGTTCAATGCTTGGTTTGTTGTAGCCTTATAATATAACTTTAGAGAAGTCATAGCTACCTTTGAGTCTATGTTCCTTATTAAGGAAGGAACTACTCGCGTATGTTACAAAGATAGTTGAAGCCTCAGTTAGAAAGTTAGTTTCATATGATGGATCGAGTCGAGAGAGCCGGTATAACTCCTACTACTCTCGGTGGTTTAACTCCCAAAGATTTATTTGTGCCATTCAAGTGGGAGTTTTTGTAGTGATCCATATGAAAAGTTTTGTAATTTTGGGCAGTACGACTAAGTTAGTCAACTATGTTCCCGCAATTTACTAACTTTCCAATTTAATAATATCTTTCTTAGTTGATGTTTGATTGTTTCTATTGTTTGTTAATTCTCTTAGCTTGGCTTGATAATAGTTTAGTATGCAAGTTCTCTGAGACCTCCATTTATTTTATTTTTATCGAGATATTGTTTGATTCTCTGCTTAGAATCTCTCTCACCTCTGCAGCTAAAGTAATCGTTTCTTGGCATGTCGCTGTCTATTATTATTACTGCTAGAGTCCAGATATCTCATAAGTGTCTCCATCTCTCCAATCCTCTCTCTCTCTGGGAGATATCCAGGAGTGCCGTATACATTTCCTTATGCAGAGGCTTGCACTCTTTGAGCTCTGTTGAAGTCAATAATATAAACTCTAAGAGGCTGAAAGTTCAACATGATGTTCTCTGGCTTTAAGTCTCTATGAACATAACCTAGCTTGTGAAGCTCTTCAATTCCTTCAACTATCTGCTATACTATCTAGCTAATTTATCTCTGACATCTATTGTCAGATAAGAATTCTCTATAAGTCATTTCTAGTAAAGGAAGCCTGAAGGCTACATGATCTTTACCAAGTAAAATAGCATCAAGCTAGATGATATGCCTGCACTCATTGAACTTTGCCTTTTAAAGAGCATAATACTCATTAGCAAATTCCATTTAGAACTTGTCATCAGCAAGGAAGTAATTGAAAGGATTATATAAGCATATTAGTCATCAGTAATGACTCTCTCTCTATTTTATCTTCAAGAGTGAGGTAGCTTTCTAGGCAAGAATCTAAGTCAATAATTTTTAATATGGGAATCTTCATTGCCTCTATTTTAACCATGATTTTATTGATCTCAGAGACTGGAAAGTTCTTGACTGCTTTCTTCATTTTAACTTACTTCTACACTTCAACTTTAAGAGACTCCACAGGGTTTCTTGATCTTCTTTTTTAGATGAATCTATTCCCTGTAGGCTCATGAATAAAGACAAAACTTTGATTATGCTTTTTCTTTAAGTGAACATTGAGGTCTCTTGTATAAGAATATGGCTTCTCACAGAACTCACAGACATACTTCCCATCTTTCTTTTAATGCTTGAGATATAACCTTGGCATATCGTTGTGTATATCTCTCAAGTGTCTCTTATAAGTTGACTTGTAAGGGAAAACTTTATTGCATTCTTTGCATTAATAGTCAACTTTGGCTGGTATTTATTAATGCTCTATGGCGGGTTGTTTAACCTCCTCCTCAATTTACACAGCTTCTATGATAACCTCCTACTTAACTTATATTTAAATCTCAAAGCTAGACTGGTCAAAGTTGTCATAAGTAGGCTCCCACTGAGTACAAGCGTCTCTGATCTCTACTTTTTTTGGTTGCTGGAATGATAATTTTGATTGATTTTACCCAAGTAATGCCGCTCTTCTCAGAAGGTTAGCGCTCATATTAGTTTGCTGATATATTTTATTATAATAATGATAAAATATACCTTGATAAACTATAATAGTTAGTAAAGATACGAAAATTTAGGAAGTTGTAAAATACTTTAAATACAAAAGACATTATTGATGATTAGATTAAATTAGATGAGTAAATAAAATATATGAATAATTTGATTAATTATCAGGCGAAGGCTACCGAGTAAAAAATCGCGTTTCATCGGTAGCCTACACTTTAAATTCAAGATTACAAATTTAATTCAAATCAATCAATTTTTTTGATTTTATTTTGAACTATAATATATTATAGTTTATTGCTATTAATCAAAAAAATATTTTTATCAATTTCAACCCTTAGACTTGTGGCAACAACTAAAATATTTTAGAAATTATCTTGTTTTTGATTTTATTATTTAAACAAAGTTCCATTATTAGTAAATTCATGAACTGCTATTATTATTATTAGAAAATCATTCTTCAACTTTCAATATTATAATTGAAAGGGTTGAAGCTCTGATTAGAACATTTGAATAATTTAATTGTTTTTTAATTTTATTTTTTTCTACAATAACCTTCTAAATAATTTAAAGTTCATTTAGAATGTTTCTGATCTCAAAATTATGAATCCTGATTTTAATTTTTATAATTGATTTTTCTCTATAAATTTGAAATTTAATAAAGTTAAATATGTTAAATATTTTACATCAGAAATATTGAATATCAAAGTTTGATGACTAAATTAAAAAAATTAAAAAAAATTACTTTTGTATGAGAATATTTCAAAAATGAGAATAGAAATAAAATATTTGAATAGAATCTTAATTTTGTTCCAAAAGTTTTTAAATAGAATAAAAGTACTATAATTAAAAAAGAATTTGAATTAAAAATGTTAATTTGATAGACAAAGTATAAATAAATCGAAAAATTAGATATATTTCTAATTTCAATTAAACGATAGAGAATATGAGAAACTTTTATTTAAAAAATAAGATTGTATAGAATCATAAGAATTATTTTTGAGTAAATCTGAAGTTTATTAATTTAATACAAATAAAATAAAAATGAATAAATGTATCTCTAATACTATTAACTAGGAAACTAAAACATAAATTCTTAAACTCTGATTTGGAGACTAAGATCCAGTGAATGCTAAACAAACCTATTTTAGTTATAAATAATTAGGGAAATTGTTTGGGTTTCATTTACACATAATTAGAAAAATCTGCATTAATCCTTAAGACATACATGTTTAACGTAAGAAGTACAATAAAAAAACTTTGAACTTGACGATAGACCATTTAAACTATTTGGTAAACCAGCATACACTGATGGAACTTAAACTATACTCAATTGCAGATAGGGCTAAAATATTCCATCGCAAATTTCCCTATACCAAGTTATCTACTTCTAGTTTAAGAAATATATACCGCTCTAATGGGGTGAAATACAAAAAATCAAAATCGTCTTATAGGATTTCCGATTCTAAAATGACATAAATTAAGGTCGCTTAGCTTCAATCGTACCCTATTCTAAGTACAGCATTCTAACAGTAGAAAAATATAATTTATTTGGATGAAACTATTTTCAAGCCTCATGCAATAACATTAAGAGCTTGGGCGGGACCTTATCAAAATTAAGATATTCAAAAAGGAGGCATTAATATTAAAACTCTTGCTGCTTTAGTTTTTATCTCTGGACAATAGGGACTGTTAGGGTACGTTATTAAAGAGAAATCAATTAAAATACCTGACTTAATTTCAGGACTTGAAATCATTGAATCAAAATTCAAGGGTAAATAGGCAATTCTTTTTATGGACAATCTGCGTGCTCATCACAATAGGGCTTTCAAACAATAAATTGAGAGCAATGGGTGGAGCTATGTATTTAATGCCCCATACTCCTCAGAGTTTAACTGTATTGAGGAAATTTTTTCTAGAGTCAAACTTTAGTATAAAAAGGACGTAATTGAAAGGAACTTTAATTTCTCAAATAACATGCATTATTAAATAGTGAGGGACGCAATTTTAAGCATAAAGTAAGGTGACTGCCTAAGAACTGAGAAAAGGCACATAATTAAAATGCAAAGTTAGGTTGCCCTATTGGAAGAATAATGATTTAGTTAAAGTTTATTGTTTAATTAATTATGAAGAAAAGTCATATATTAAAAAACTTTTGTTTTTGAGGCGTTTAATTTAAGTTCCTTGTCTCTTGCCCCTATTTGTGTTCTTCCTAACTCTAATTAGCGACATTAATATAATCAGAGTACGAAAATGTCATCTTTCGTTCAATTTTCTCTTTTTAGTAATTCTTCTAATTTATGAACCCTACTTTAAAAGTGATAGTGCTCTGCCTTTTCTCCCTATTTTAAAAATTATGTAAACTATTTACTTACTAGAAATAGTAGGATTTTTTTAGAGTTGCTCCAAAAACTCATTGCTGATAAGAATTGAATTTTGGTCCCCCTAAATTTGAGTCCCTGAAACTCTTATCTACTATTGATCATGAACCAACCTCTGCAAATACTCATTCCTAAGGGTCCCCAGAATGCCAAAAAAATAATTGCGATCAGGCAGCTCATCAACATCCTCGTAAATATTCAGGTACCTTTTTAAATCCTCATCCACTCTGACCTCCTCCCATATGCGCTTCAAGCTTAACTCGGGGTAGAATGGGACATTGATCCATATTACCTCGTTTGATTTAATTAAAATTTTGGTCCCTTTGAGAACGTCCCTTATAAATCTCATGGTGCACTGTTTATAAGGAGGCATGAACATATTGCCTATTTCAAATATGAACTTTTAAGCTTACATTAAAATTTAAAGTAGTTGTACCAGTCCGATTTACTGCTTAGTTGTCCTTCCAATTATCTTGATGGAATTTATGTGTTTATTTGAGTGCTGTTTTAATTAATTTATGAGCTCTCCATAAGTTTATTAATTAATTACAATTTTAATTTATTAACCTTGCTTTGCTTTCACATTTCTCTAATAAAATGCTTCCCCTTGACTAATAGTTTCGTTTTATTGGCTCAAGGAGCTTCCATTAACCATTTCCCCTTAATTCAAAATCTCTTAGTAATTAATTTAAAGTGCGTTCTTTTCTTTCTTACAGATTTAGATAAAATGTCAATGTCCTAATTCGTGGAACATAAACATACCCTAAAACCCTTTTTTTGAAAATTTATGTGCTAAAAAGGGCCCCAGGGGCCACCCTAGTGCCAAAACACAAATTGGTATCAACTCAGTTAGGGTTTTATGGGGTTATTATATATTAGTTTTAGAGCTCAAATTTGAGTACTTTGCTATTTCTCAAATTGGGTACCTAAAATATTTATCATATAAAATAGCGAAATAAAGTTTAAGTAATTAAGGATAATAAGTTTAATATAAATTGTGACTATTATTAATTTTATAATTAAAAGTACTATATAGTAAATGGTACGTAGATTATAGGGTGTTGAATACAGCATGTCATCCTTGAGCAGTATTAATTCAGAAGATGAATTCTCATCATCTGTTGTCGAACTCTCTAGCAGTTCTATATAAAATGGTAAACATTAAATAGTTAAATTTATTTTCTAGGAAATCTTAATTAATCTAATGAAAGCAAGATTTAGTAGAGATCTAGAATAAAAGTGTCTGGCAAGACTATAGCTCATTCAACATATACATGCAAAGTTTGCGACAAGCTGTTTACTAAAAAATAATATACGAGGCATGTCAAAACCCATACTAGAAAACAGGGGAAGTTTGCTCATTTGAAATCAAAGGACGGGTACTTTTGTAAAGTTTGTAAGCAAATGTTCAATGGTTGATACCCAACTGCATAATTAAAGAGGCACCTAATTGATCATTCGGAGAATGACCTTTGTGAAGCAGGGTATCCTCCTTTCGTAAATAAACAAATTTTTAAGCCCTTAATATTCATTTTTAGGTTGTCTAGTAATTGTATAGTCTGGAAATAAAACAAATGAAAACGAGGTCATAGAAAAGTCTACATTCTCATAACGATGGAAAGCCCAAGTAAATAGAGGAACTTAAATAACTAGAACCTAAATTCAAATCCAATGATATTGATGAATCACAAGAAGGTCACTTCCAAAAAGGTTAATTGGGACCTTAATAGTAATAAGAACTAAACAATTAAATACAACTTAAAATTACCTAAAACAACTATTAAAATTTTGATGAAATAATTAAGCAGAAGTCCTAATAGAATGGTATTCTAATTTAATCAATTGAAGAGCTAGTTTCAATAAGGCCTTCTCTCACATATAACCACTTGTCAAGACATCAAATAGTTAGTTTGAAATAAGATGCACTCTATAGAGATAGGGTTTAAAGGGATATTATCTGGCTACTTAATCTAAAGGAACACAAAAATAAGCAACTAGATCATATTAAGAAAATTTATTTCAGCCCTACTTACTTGCTAATTTGGCTTAAAAGTTACGACTTCTGTTTGGGAGATCTACTAAATCTCCAGCATCGGAGATTGGTTACATGGAGATGCATAGTTAGTGCGGCTATAGCAATAGCCAAGCTCCATGAACAAAATGTAGTTCATCTTTATCTAAAACCTCAAAACATCAAAGTCAATCTTGATGATGCCTCGTATTGTACAATCAGCAATTTTTCAAGAGCACAAATTTAAGGGACCTAAACTTTTTAAACTGACTCAAACTAATGTCCCTATATTAATGGGACTAACTACATGGGGACAATAAATGCAGAGGCTTGGAGAGATAACTACTCTCTCCTTGTCATCATACTGCACCAGTTAGCTGGGGAGAAATTCTAAGATGTTATTGATAACCAGAAATCAGTGTCTCAGCTTGCTTAAGAGCTGAAAAATTCAGGCACTATGTCTAACTTTAATGACATTTTGCATATTTTAATAAAAGGGGACATAAACTAAATCCCAACTTCTACCTAAATTATCCAAATTTTATAAAGTCATTTAGTAAATTGATTTTGATAATTATCAATTCTAAATTTTTCTCAAAAATAATTCTTATGAATAAATGAAATTTTTAAAAACATACTTTTAATTCAAGAAAATTGATTGATTTGAATTAAATTTGTAATCTTGAATTTAAAGCGTAGGCTACCGATGAAACGCGATTTTTTACTCAATAGCCTTCGCCTGATAATTAATCAAATTATTCATATATTTTATTTACTCATCTAATTTAATATAATCATCAATAATGTCTTTTCTATTTTAAGATTTTACAACTTCCTAAATTTTCGTATCTTTACTAAGTCGAGTAAAAGACACTCTGGTAGATTCTCGGCTGAGAGGTAAGAAAATTAAATAACCATAATTTACTGTAAGTTGACATATTTTATGAGAATTTTGTACATTTTAGTAAATTAAAATACTCCTAATGAAGTTTTGTTTCTCTATGAGGTCCTCCAAATCAAGTTTGAACTAAATTTGGAAGTAAAGTTATTAAACATTTTTTTATTTAATATGCTCCTAATAAAGTTTTAACCTTAAAATTTATCTCCTAATAAAGTTTGAACTTAATTTGGAGGACCTCCTAAAAATAATTAAACATTATTAGGAGAAATTTAATGGAGATAGATTGATTAAAATGGAAATCAATCTGTGAAACTTGGAGTAAGTTTTTCAATGCTTCTCTACATATCTTTTCAAGGTTGACCTCCGGTAGGTCCTCCCTATTTAGTAGTAATATTTTAATAAACTTAGAATGGATATCCATAATTTTAAATTTCATTAACAATTCTAGAAAGAGGAAGCAAGATGGAGTCTATGAATGATGCAATGAAGAGAATTTAATCTCAAGATTTAATAGGAAAATTTCGAAGTAAAGAGGACTTTTATAGATATTTGGTATAGCAAGGTAAGTTCTTAAGTAAGATTAATAAATCCATTATAGTTGGATTGTTCTTGCCAACTTAGGAGGGAACTAAAATCTCATTCTTAAAAGCCTTACTGAGTGAAGAGAAAAAAGGCTTTTAAGTCTAATGAAATTAGGATGATAGAGATAACTAACTATCCTGAAATATCAGTGACAAACCTATATGACGATGCTATGAGTGATCCAGACGTAGCTATCTACCTTCCATCAAAGCTACAGCTCTCTAATAAGTTGCCAGAGAGAAACTTCTTCTTTGGTGTTCTTGCAACTCTGAAACCTGAGTACTTAAATGAAGTTATTTAAGAAGCTCACAAGAAACGATACAGCATCTCTCCTGAAGAAAAAGAGAAGCAAGGTATTAAAATAAGTGATACCTTGCTGTAGGAACTTCAAAAGTATCCTTTCATCTCAAGTAAGTTTAGTCTTCTAACTTTATAGAAAAACCTGGAACTGCTATATACTTGATGAAAGAGCGCAGCAAGTTAAACAGAGAGAAAAAGTAACAAGTAAAGCATGAATTGAGTAAGAGAATCTACAAAGATTTCTAAAAGCCAGACGAGATGAACATAGACACAGAAGCTGGCACTAAGAGAAGAAACATAGGCCCAAGCAAGCCTTAAGAAGAAGAAAAGAAAGAGAAGCTAAATCCCTTTACGGGCAAATTTAATATGTGAACTTATTCATTCGTTTAAATCTAAAACTTATTTATATACACAAAATCTCCCTTCTCTTGCGCATACTTTAGCTTTATCATCGCTGACTCTCTTAGCAGCACTCATAATAAAATCGACTGTATCTATCTTCAAGTCGTGCATCAAGTGATAGAGTAGAAGTTTCTTGTAGTGGCCTTTCAATAACCCCCAATATAATTCAATTCCATTGAACTGAGGACTGTATGGAACATTAAATACAGGTGTTATGTTTAGCATTTCATATTATCTCCTTGAGTCATAAGTTTTATGAACTGACAAGTTATCTTCAAACAGGATGATCTCTTAGTCAGCATACTTATCTCTAAGCTATTACAAAAATTAAATATATTATTCATTCTTAATAGAGCGAGGGTGGATAACATAAGTCTCAAGCCCACTATCTTCACTGATTCCACCAAGGATTGCATGAGTTTATACCTTAACCTTTTGATCATAAACTACTATGTTGCTGTATCTCTTATACCAAGACCACGATATGAAGGTATTAAACGTAAATACAGCCTCATCAGCGTGTATGAACTTAATGTTATTAGTAATTGCCCTCTGCATTTAATCGATTATATATATTAAAATATTACTTATAAAATGGAACATTAAAGTAAATCACTCTATTAATGCGATTTACTGTCTTGTAAGATATTCCGTTCTTTTTAAATATGTTCGCTATAGATTAAGCAGAGATATGAAGCTCAGGAAAATGGGGATGAAACATCACAGCTCACTAGGCCAGAGAGAAGTGAGCCCAATATTTAAGAGTTTTATCATTAATAAGATAGTCGATATGATGCTGCTAAAACTTTAAGGGTCTCCTAGGCTTAGAATTAAGCTGCTATCTCTTTAAATTCAATGCTAATAGACAGTGAGACCTATTAGTAGCAGGAGATTTATGTAGTAGCCTTGCTATAGAAGTGTAATTAAGAATAGGCTTGAGTTGATCATTATATTCATCACATCCATAACGCAGCTTAAACAATAAATCTATATACTCACTGTCATAAACAGACCCCAAACCTCGCATACACTCACTTAAATTACTAAAATTTAAACATAAAACTCCAACATAAACCCTATTAAAACCCAAATAAAGTATGCACTAATAGTCTCCTTTTATCAATAAAAAACTCAATCAAACTACTGAAAGGGTTTTGGTTTTTGAATGTACCATTTTGAGATTTTAGAAATTTCGTAACAAAATTACTTAAATTTTTGTGAATTTTGGTAATTCTAGATTTTTTATTGATTTTAAAATAATAAAGTCAATAATCTTTTAAGTTTTATATTTTTTTTAAATTAATTAATTCAATTTGAATCGTAATATATTAATTTTTTTCTCAATTTATAGATAATTTTTGTTTATTTAATTCAAATTTATTAATTATCTTTACACTTGTTATTTATTTCATGCATTAAAAATTTATAGATATAAGATATTTTATTTATAGATATTTTTAGATTAAATAATTGAAAATAGTGACTTTTTGCAGTGTTTTAATCATTGTATAATTTTTATTTAATTTTTTTTTTATTGAAGAATTTATATAATTTTATTATTATATTATTAAATTACATTTTTTACTTATTGTCATATTTATAATAAAAGATAAATAACTGTTTTGTAAGGGTGACTGTTAAAATTAAAATTTATTTCGATTTAATTCATAATTATTATAATTTTTAGTAGGTTGCTTTAATTTAAACTTACTCTACTACTACAACTACTACAGGGGGGTAGTATGAAATTAAAAAGCAACCTGATAATTTCATTAAAACTTTTGACTATTAAATAGAATAAAGTCTAATTAAATTTTATTTGTCAACCTGACTCCATTCAAGACATGCATACAGAAGACCATAGGATGTCCTCCCTTAAGAAGAGCCATTCCTCCTCATCTATCGAGCTTTCGCCTTCTATCCTGGTGCCCCTCTTCGCTGCCGAGTAGAATGTCTTGCTCCCAGTACCAGTTAGCATCTTTAAATAGAGATTAGAAAGACTGCTCGATGTCATAAACGACTCCGGATAGCTTGCCTTGAACATTAGAGAGACTGTCGATGCCATTCTTGGACATGAGAACACATAAAAATATGGCCGCCTTGTGCAGGAATAGATAGAACTTAAGACAATGGCAAGGCAGCTCTTCCCACCCAAATATATTAAGAAAAAGAAACAACATACTTTTGAAGAAACGGAGGGAGATTAAACAATGGCAGACAATACGAAGTGTATCTACTCAAGCAATTCAAAAGTAAAGGATGATGGGGAGATTATCGATTTTAACACTTTGGGGACAAAGCCCAACGACTGTGCTGTATCACGTACCGATCAAGAAGTTTCCATTATTCCGTTTAACGATGGCTTTTATTCAGAGAGATTGGTTGAGGGAGTGCCAGCTCCTTTATCCAAAGATTCATCGTAAAAAAACCAGCCATTAAGTAACGGTAAAGTAAATAAAGACATACTAGAACAAATTAAACAATTCAATAAATAACTATTTAGCTCAAACTATGAGCACTCTAAAATAACTGCAATTAATAAATATAAACGGCTTTAAAGATTAAAGTTTAAAGATGAAGCCCTAGTCTCCAAATTCATTAAACCGACTAAGGATTAAGTACATTTGGAAAAATACTATAAGATAACTATGAGATTGGTAAAGGAGGCTGAGCGCAAGGAGGCAGATGCCTTGTGAGAGTAAATACACTACGTTACCTATGGCCTGTAAGCAATATCAAAATCAAAAGAGTCACGCATTCCAGAGGAGGACTTGGGAAATCACATTTGTTGTAAGAAGCTAATAAGGACTCGTTTATTCTAAAAAGAAAGATTCTATAAGCACACAAGAAATTGCATTTTAAGGCCAGAGTGCCGCTAATACATCGGACAAGTCTAACGAAGAGTGGTAGAGACATTTCAACGACTATATAAAAACCAGGAGGAGTCACTCTCAAAATACATAAACTCGCTCTTTAATGACACTCTTTCGACAAATAGATTTTCTAAGAGAACTTTGAGGATCGTCGACAACGCAAGGACGATTCAACAGACTAAAATTAACGATAGCAGACTAAAGAAGAATTGGATCAACCTCAACCACAATAATAATAAGTCATATAAGCAGATCTTAAGAGGAATAAGGCTAGATTCTTTCAAGTATAGCCAAAATACTTAGAGTCAAGACAACTTAAACTTTGATGAAATTAAAGAAATTAGTGAGAAACTCCCTGCAACTACCACTTTCTTAAACGAAACTAATCCATAGGTCGAAACTTCGACTAAGTTCCCGTCAATTGGTAGTAATGAGTATAACATTGAAGAGTTACAGCACATGGTGAAGGCGCCTTATCGTGTAACCAAAGATAGTTCATTGTACGATAGAGAATTCGTAGCAATTATCTAAGAGAGCAATTCTTTGAGATCAAAAATACTCGCTATAATTGAGACTCTTAAAAGTAAAAACAAATGGACCGACCATCATGAGCAGTGGCGAAACGAGCTAACATCAACATTCTTAAAGCTACTTGATGAATGGCGCGAGTTGGTTAAATCTAAAAAGCACGACCTGCTCCTTCAATTGGTAAGATTAGAAGGTTTAATTGACTTGGGCTAGCTTATTGATCTCTTTCCACTCTTGGATCCACTCTTATAAGAATTAATTCCAAGAAAAGAATGCTTAGTAAAGCCCCCAAAAGTAACAAAAAGATCCATGTACCAGAAGCGTGTGAACCCTAATTAATTCATGCTATAGTGGGCCACTTTGTATAAGCAATTGGATAATAACCTAGTGATAATAGAAAGGGTAGTAAAGTATACTATCGTCCAAGCAAAAGAGTACGAGCTAGTGCCAATTCTCTGCCTCGAGAGAATTACGAAGAACACCCTTATTGCAATTCAGAAAATAAAAAAGCAAAATACTAAGAATTAAGAGTCCATCTTACGTAATGTAAGTTGGCAGGTATGGGCAGTAACAAGAAAACTGGCTTAGTAGCAGGAGGTACTAGAACAAATGGAACATCATTTATCATATTCGAATAAAGAGGCAACAGTAAAGCCATCAACATTACGACAAGCCATCGCTTGGTTAAATAATTTGCCTCCCTTGTTACCTTAGCTATCTCTATGGGAAAGTAAAGGGGCCGATCCAAACTTTGCAATAATTATGGGCGAGAGCAATGAAAGTTAGCTGCTAAATTCGAGGGCATTCTTATTGGATGATGTCGAGAGCAGAGAGGTAGTGTTTGACAACAGCATAGCACTTCAATACACAACTTTCAAACCCCATAATAAACCCCAGGTTGATAACGTGATAGTTTTAAAACTTTGCATTCTATCAAAAGAAATTTGTCAAATAATGACAATGATGATGGTTGTGAGGGAGATTACTTAAACTCATTGAGTAGAGCAGCCTAAAGAGATCAAATGCAAGTATTTGACATCCAAATCAGTTGAATACTCTTATAATAGTGGGCCGGCTAGACCATTATATATTTCAGGTCTTAAACTTAAATTATGATATCTGCAATTTCACAAATTATTGGAGTTCTTCTTCAATGATGATAGCTATTATCGCAGAAAAACTTTTGATGATTTGTACTACATATGACTGTCTTATTCACGCAGTTCACAGATTTCAATCGCACTCGCTCACAACTAACTTTTTAATTACTATTAAAGATTTAAAACTCACTGCCGCTCTCTTCCTAGTTTCTTTTAAAACATAATCCTACAAATACTTATATTACTGCATTAAGATAGCTACTTGATATTGATGGGGATAACCTAAAATCAGCAAGCTTGTATTTTGTCAAGCATTTAATGTTATTTCACAAGTGAAATTAAGACTGTTGTAGAATGACACTTTTAAGCATTGGGTAATGATAGTATTCTCTATACGAAGAAAGTCATGACATGGGTCGATAAATTTAATTATTAGGAGAATTTTATAGATATTCATCCTTCAGAAATGCGTATTTAGTAAGTAAATTTTGGAAAGATTTAAACACAAAAACTTCATATATTAAACTACTGCTTATTCAAACTCTAACTTTGTAGTGGATGGTTCTCTTGAGTTTGTCCTTGGCCAAAGTTGTCGCTCATTATATTTAGACTGCGCATCTAATGTCTTTATGGCTACACCTGCTGGAATTAGGTCTTCAATCGTTTTACTTGCAGGAAGAGATCCTTCCTGTCTGCTCTCAAATGCTCTTTTTCTTCTTAAGTCTCTTCGCACTCTTATCTGGTTCGTCGGCGCTTCGTATTGGACTTCAATGAGGAAACAGCCCTGCCTTTGCCTTCTACAATTGTTCAATCAATTTTTTACTTCACTTACAGGAAAGAAGCATGCACCGGTTGAAGGCTTCCGCAAACTCGGGCCGAAGCTATACATCTAAAGAGCGCTTTTCCACCTGTCATGAGAACTGCTTTTGCCTGGCTTAGTTAATCATTTCTTGCAGCTAATCAGGTACGATAGTATATAGGATGTCTCCCACCCATTTTCTATCTATATTCTTCCAGTCACGAGGAGATGGTAGGTGGCTCATAACTTATTCATACTATTGGGCTAGATTGAGAAGGTCCATTACAGTTAGACCTTCGAGCTAAGGAATAGCAGAAACTTTTACCATATCTCGTGAGATGAACTACTTAAATAATGGAAGTGATGAAGTTATTGTGAACTTACATTTTTGTCACCCTTAAGAATCTCACTTAGAAAATAGGAATTGGTTGATTGGAGACTCGGCAAGTGGGCCTTGCAGTCTTGAGAGAGGAAGATGTATAAATCCTTCTTACTTTGCAGTTTAGTCTGTAAGTCCAGCAAATTTATCGGCTACTAGTTCATTTAATCTAATAATATTCTCTAATTTATTGCCTTCAGAATTAAATCACAGTGGCTCAGGATTCTTGGGGTTTTGTGGAGGGTGCCATAATTTCGTAAATTTCACACTATTAAGAACACTTTTCTATCTAAAAGAGAATCCCTATAAAGAATCCGGTAGAACTAAAAGGAATTCCTTAAGAAAATAAATGAAAAACTTCTACTCTCAAGAGGATACTCAGGATGCTTACTACTAAATCTCAAAGATTAACCAAAATCAGGATTTTTACTATCAGGATTTGTAACTAGAGCCTCTTTCATCACAATAGCATTAATAGAATGAATTAAATAAGACCAATTGATAAATTCTCAATGATTAGGCAATTTATAACATGACATAATTAATATACTAGAGCTTAAGAGACCCATGTTAAGTTGTGCTAAGTGCACATTCAGCGAACTCCTTCACTATGATAAAAGAGCAATTTATCTGAGACTAACATCCAGTTCAGAATAAAGTTAGAAGCAAACTTATCGACCCCAAACCAGCAGTTGTATCAGCTATGAAGCATGAACCTGGACTAACTTCAATGATAGGAGAGTCTGCCATTAGAAGTCTTGCTATAATGTCGCTAGAGTACCTCGACCTTAAGCTAGAGACATATACTCAGCGCGATAATTTTGCTACTAATGAAGAAATTCAATGCAATTATGAGGCAAGCGAATTCCTGCACAAGCCTTTGATCCTTTCGGAATTACGAAATGGAATTGATGACTACATATGCAAATGAACAAATCCAACTCAAAGACTCGCACAATAGCGCAAAACTCCCGAGTTTAAGAGAACGTAGATCCAAACTAGGAATAGTACTGTGATGCGACTTTTCAATCAAGGATTTTAAGGCAAATGCATTTCAAACATTTTGGGAATTAAATATTCTCTCGTTTAGAAGATTTTAA
>ARYC01020354.1:0-20366 GCA_000711775.1 Oxytricha trifallax
TCACAGAGATTTGAAGCCAGAAAATATAATGATAAACTTCTCACCTGTAATAGTAGCAATAATCGATTTCAACAGAGCTTAAAGAGTGGAAGTATCAAGGCTTGGAACTGTAATGGGAACTCAAGGGTACTATCCAGAAAGGGAGGACTGGAGAGATGGAGTTAGTGGGATGTGTGGGCTTTAGCAGCAATAATAATAGAGTGCGATATGCCTCGCAATAAATACTACTCTACAAGATGCGAGAAGGATGCTAAACAAAGAATAAAGCAATTTATTGACAAAACAAGAGTATCTCAATCAATAAAACAAATGGCAGAGTAAATAATAATTCAACCAAACTCAAGATCAGACATATCAATAGAGTAGATAGAGTTATGGTTAAGTAAGATAAACTTCAGACCTCTCCCACATGATCGTAAGGTGCATTTTGAGTGATTAAATTAAATACATTTACTATAAATTTCATATTAAAACCTATTAATAACCCCAACCCCTAACAAATTCCCTACAAATCAAAGCACTTATAAACCTCATTAAGGGGTTTTGGGGTTTTGAATGATAGAGCTTAACTCTAATTTTAAAAATTAAATCATTTAAGCAAAATGTATTTGATCAGATACTCACTAAACTCATTCTGTCACCACAATTAAATGCTAAAAATGACATATATATATATATATCAAAGAATACAAATTACCCTATAATAATGATATAATCAGATTATACATCTCACCAAGATATTATAATTAGATGAATTTATTAAGTCTATCAGGATAAAAACAGCAATAAACATGAAACTAAACTACGAGGAAATTGACTCTAATCATCTTACTAGTAGAAAACCATAGTTGTCATTAATATCTAGTATCAAATTAAGTTTCTTCGCTATTATTAGGGATTATTAAATAAGTAAAATTAATTCTCCTTCTTTCTTATATTGTAAATCAGATGATTTATGTGAGAAGAAAGCATGTTTTGAAGCTTATTGGATCAAAATTAGAATAATTGTTATAAAAAGGTTTATTTAATCCTATAGTTTGATTAGGAATATTAGCTTGTTAATTTATGATTCATTCATTCATTTATTCAATTAAATTAAATGAGAATCTCATTAATAATTAGGTAATTTTAGCTAGAATGGGGGGGGTAGATTTAAATGAAAATTAGATACCTTAGGATGTAAGTCTATCATTGAAAAGCTTATGGTCTCAGTTTGTTTTGTATTGAAATATCAAATCCAATTCTTTATAATCTGACATTGAAGATATTATTAAGTCGTAATATTCAATTATTCAGCTTTTGTCAATGTTTTTGAATGTTTCAGAAATGTAATCGCGAAAGATATTGAAGAGAAATTAATAATTAACAGCAAAATAGAACTATGAAAGTTCAATTTAAATGATTAGATTCAACCAAGAATGCTGCTTATCCTCCAATATCTACAATGAACTTTTGTATTAACCAACAAAATATAGCTAAGCAGAGTTCAGATCAATGGGTTAAATGAGGAAAATATGTAGTTAATTTAGGAATATTACTGTAAGCATTGTTAGTTACTACGATTAACACATAAAGATCGATTAACATTAATATATACAATAACAAGTGATTGTTAAGTGATCAGTAAGGAATAAAGAAAAGGCAAGACCGATTGTTGATTAAGATGTCGAAATGCAGTTACTTAACATCGATTACCTAATGCTATTTATACAATCATGAATACAAGTAATTAGCACTCATTGTAGTACTAATACTATAATAACAATTTATGTTTTTAGCTGCCTCTGTAATGAAAACTCAAAGAGTGAAAAAGTTCAAGAAGAAGAATAGATTACTCCGTAAAGTAAATTCTCCTTTTTCAGAATAGAAACGATAAGATAGTAATATGCATTTAATATAGGAAGTAATATGATTTAAATTAAATGAATATATATAATAAGATTAAGCTCTCTAGAGAATTAATGTAACAGACCGCTTGATCTGTTAATTTGAGCTATCTTTATTATAAATTAAATAAATTAATATGTAAATATGTGAATATGTAGGGGAGGTTTCCTGTTCTCTAATTGGTATATTTGTTGTGTAACATTTTATTAAACTCCAGTATAATTTACATATTTTTTAAATGAGATTTAAAGGTAAATATAAGCAAAACAAATTAAATAATGGCTTGACTGATTTTCATATTTCAGGCGTTTCAACCAATTTTAAATGTTCCTTTGCTTCTTGCCAGGATCTATTCCAATCTAAGTGAATGTAAAGTTAGGCAATCTTCCGCTTTATTTCATAATAAAATTAAGGTATTTTATTTAGTTATAAAGAGTTCTATTTATTGGATTGCCTAATTTTGATAAATTAACATAAAATAATGATTATCTAAGTGAATTTATATTATTAAAACTAAATTATCTGAGTCTTTTAAACAGTCGAGTCAAACCAGGAGGCAATGATCAGAAATAAAGAGCAAAATAACAAATTGAAATAGCAGCAACCAGGTTACTTATAGTTCTCAATTAAGATTGAGTTAGAAAATTATGAGATTGGTGAAAGATATTAACTCATTGATACTATTAAAGAATATAGTTATTATTTAATTATGTTATTAATGACATCAGAGATTCATGAGCACAACTCAATAAAGGGGCTAATCAAATGCTCTACTTAGGTTTTATTTACATTATCATTATTCTAAATTGATTAATATCAGACTAAATAAATTAAAGTTAATTTATTACATTAAGCAACAACAACAGATAACGTGCTTTCTCTTTTCCCATTTTTACTTATACCGATCATTAAGATTCCTCCAAGTGCTAAGAGCTTGATTCTTGAACAACAAGTGTAAATGGTCTGATGACAGGCAATGAAGAAGACAATCAAGATTGTTTGAGATGATCATTTGATAAGTCACTCAAAGTTCATAAATACAAGTCTAAGGAAGATATAAATATTTTTACATATTTTATATGAATGAATCATGATTATATGTAAACACTTCGTTTTCACTGTTGATATTAAATTCAAAAGGTAATGCTTTCAATGCTATTAACATGCTGCAATCTTATATCATCTAGGTTAGGTCTAAGAACTTGAAATGGATCAATTTGGCAACTGTTAAATTCACAGCTTATTGCATTCTCTTGATTTACAAACTATCTCAGCTTCATTAAACAAAGAGTTGTCCAATTTTATTTACTTAAAATATATAATAACTATTATAGTGAATCATTTTAGGTGTTTGATTTATATTCAAGTTGACATAGTCTTTTATGAAGCTGCTCTTTCAGTTAATTAATGAGGAGTTTATCCTAATCTTAAATTTATTGCCCTCGGTTATTTACCTCTTGGGTCATACTGCTTTGCCGTGCTTTCCTCCTTCAGTCAAACATTTCTTCTCCAGTTTTAAAGTGCTATTTCAAATATTGATATATGTAATATTATTATTTATTATTTGACTATTTAATACAATAGATTGATACATTTAAATAAATTAGTACTAGTTACTGCAGCTACTAATTAGTGCTTTGAGTTGCTGATCCAAAGCAGTTAAGTTTTTAATGATGGAGACTAGTCACACTACCAAACTTGTCAAGTCATTATCAGGCCTATAGTTATTGATGCTAAAACTTATCTCTGGTTCACTGACAGCACATATGGTGCTTTTCACTAGTTGTGATAAGCCAAGTTGTAAGTTGATGGAATTGAACTATCATAGGTTAGCGCATTGAAATATAAAAGTGTTCATTTAGTAACAATGCAAAGTGGAAATGACTCAGAAATTAGTTGTCCAGTTGACATAATAGTCCAGGCTAACTCTTTATAGCATGTCGAATGTTGCAATAAATATAGAGATTATATAATCTTTTAATCAATTAAGTAAAGAGAATATTCAGAATTGGAAGAGTTTATATAGTTTCCCCTATATAGACAATATCAAAATGTATGAACTAAAAACAAGAATAACTATCTTAGCAAGATAACATGTTTGTTAGAGTGTTTTAAATGATATCTAATTCTGTAAATTATTAGGAGCTATCTCTTATGCTATAAAATTATATTTTGTTCAAAATTTAACTCTAAGTAACTATAAATAATTCATTTATATTTGCAATTATGAAGCATCAATACAAATAAGTGGTTCATCTTGCAATATCAGCTCCTCCCCCCCCTTGATTTTGGCAAATCTTTGTCTATATTATTATAATTTCTCCTCCCATACAAGCAATACCACCTATTATAATATTTACTTTATTTAATAATTATAATCTTTAATAATTTATCTTACCTATATTCTGATAAATACTTGGTCATTACAACAGATTCAGGTTGGTTTAATCAATTTTCCCATCACCTCTGCTCATCTTTCCATGGCACTGATTAAGTCTCTACTGATTCTCTCTATTCCTTGCTAGAGTCTCTTTGTTTCTTCTTGGCTTACTATCGCTGTCTGTATAAACAGAGATAAGAGTCGATTATAAATACTACTGTAAGACTAATGTGAATGTAATTGTTCATCGTATCCTTTCACTTATGCAGGAGTTGTGTCTCATTTGGAGTTGCCGCTTGAGTAACAAGGAAGTCTTTCAGAGTCTACATGTTTAGTCATGTTGCCTATTAATTTAAAAAATTTAACTGAACCTTTTCCTATGTAGGGTCTATATTATTCTATAAATTTATATTATAAATAAGTTTATTTTAAATCTTCAGATTTAAAATATAATAAATGCATTCCTTTTAGCCTGGAACTATCCCTATTTTTCATGATTAGATAAATGATACTGGTAAATAAATGTAGTTTGTTAAAGATTAAATTGTTTATATCTCAAATAGCAATAAAAATAAAAGATATAAGTATTAAATTAATTAACTTGCTGGACTAAATCACATATTATCATTGATTATATAAATATTTTAATAAATGATTAAAATGATTTTATACGCAATAAGCTATTACCAATACTAGTAATTAGTAATAGGTTAATGGTTATATAATTTCACCATTCTTTTGTTTGAATCTATTATCAATAATACTTAAATATTTAACTAGGATTTATCAGGAAATTATTGTAGAACTTGGTATGTACTAAATATAGTCTGAAATACATTCATAAATATTAATTGATAAAATTTACAAAAACAAAATATACTTCATTATAATAGGCATTAATAAATTATATTTATTCCTTTAAAATAAATATTTGAAAAAGTATACGATAAAACCATACTTAATTGCTTATTAGATAGATAGATATAACTTAAGGTAAAATAAATGTTCTTAAGTTTACCATTGATCATTATTGCTCCACTGTTTCAGTCTTATTAGTTTCTTGATTTTCATCTTCCACGTTCAGGTTTTGTCTCCTTCTTTCATTCTGCCCTTTTTCTGGCTGCTCACTCATTGCCTGAACCTAGTCATCTTCCTCAATTTCAATACTTATGGGAGTTGTTTTTCATCATTAAGCTTAGGATGAGTTTCGGTTTTACCCTCCCTACGCTATATACTCGTTCCCTCCCCATTGGTTTTGTCTCTAGAGCAGATACTCCTCAGCTACTACCATGTTCTCGTTTAATTCACTGAATTTCCCATCATGGTCATCTAGCGTTCTCCTCATCTCCATTTGGATTCCCTTCTCCAGAACAATCTCGTCCCAAATATGTTTCTTGGAGATTGAATTGAGAATCTAAGTTCCATCTCCGTTCCATTCTACTTGCCATAGTAAATCATTCCTCTTCTCCCTGATATCCTCAAGGTTTTGCTTGTCTTCTGAGATACCTATTTTCCAATCTCCATCTTCATGTGATCATCTTCCAAATCGAAATAAGATAGTATCTCTGCATGCTTATCCAATCCTTCGCTAAAATCAGGAAGATTGATTCTCCCGGAAGTTCCAACGCAAAGTGATTAGCGATCAGTATGGCCATGACTCTATAGGGGTCTTCTGGATCATTTACATGGTTTATTTCTGTTTTGTTCTCAATTCTTTCTGTAGTGAAACTTTTGTCCATCACTTTCTCAACGAGACTGTTTATTTGTCTGAGCTATTTTTAGACTATTGCTTAGCTTCCGACTCTCTTTCTAATATATCCAGGTTCTTCGAGTCTTTGGTGATTTTCAACACTATCCAGTTCATGCAACTCATTAACTTCCCTAACAGCATGTTGGTATAATGATGCTCTTGATATCCTGAGAGACTCTCCAGAATCTATTGTTTTTCAGCTTCCAATTGGTGGTTCCAATAGCCTTTGCCAGGTGTAAGATTCCATTCTCTTTCAAGACTATGGGTGGAAGTATAGCTGTTAGGATTTCTCTTATCCGAATTGGCTTCTTCTATTTGATTCATGCACCTTTCCATTGACATTTTTTTGAATGTGATTGCCTGGGATTAGATCCTCATGTTGCCACTCTTAGTTTATCTCTCTCCAATGATTCTCTTCTTTTTCTGACCAAAGTTCCCATTCTCTTCTTCCCTTTTTCTGGCATCTTCTCTTTCACAACATCTCTTAACAAATGCCTTTTCTAACTTGTTTCTTGTACTAGGGCAACAGACTATAGTTATCATTCTCGTGATTTATGTGGTCCACCCCTTTTTAGCGTGAATGATTTTGTCGATAATTGCTTATTATTAACATTTAATGTTTTTCATTGAATTCTATAGTAGATTGTGAGAATAAATCTACCAAATCACCCCTTAAAATTTAATTAAGCAATAATTTAATTTTATTTACAATAACTAATAATTAAATTTGTGGGGAGAGTATCAAGGTATTTTATATTAATAAGAAATAATTAAAGCTTATAAGCTATTGCTATGGTATTTTTTATAAGAAATTAAATTATTCAAATTAATGTCTTTATTGTTTATTGTTCTTTTCTATATAATAATATAAATTAAACTAATTTTCAGACGCTTATCTATATTTGTTTTCTTAACAATAATCTAATCTCTATTAAACATATTAATTAAATATGTGGCTAAGTAGGAATCTAAATATGATTGAATTAAATTCAAAAGATCTGTTTATTCTAAATCTTTTTAAAATTGCTACTTTCCACCTAAGGATATTAAATTCTTCAAGATTTGAATTAAATCATCTTCTTTTAGTCTCTTTCAATAAAATGACTCCCTAAAGTTTAAGCAAATATATATATATATAACTTTTTATTATAAATATAATAGATAATACGAAGTTTTTAGCCCATGAACTTTAAGTAAAAGTTAAATATTTATAGATTACTAAATAAATTAATGGAGGAATTGTAAGGCGTGTGATTGGTAGTAAAATTATGCTTGATTATATCACGAGTGAACTAAGAACTCATTAGATATATAAAGCTGTGGGGCTATGCAATTCATTTAGGATTTCATTCTTACTATAAATCTCTAGAGATTGATAAGTATGAGCTGTCTAATTTCTCAATAAATATCCAATTAAGTAAATGCTGATTAGATCTTTTCCCCTATTAGACAAGTGTAATTAAATACAAATAATACAAGATACAAGACATTTAATGGGAGTAATAAGACACAATTTTAATAAACAATAAAGAATCCGCATCCTTCAATTATAAATCTTAATTTACATATTTAAATTCAAAATATGACTACTTCATTTTATTTAATTAAAAACACTTAATGAATTTCATGTCGTTAGCCTTTTTTATATAAATAAATAAATTAGAAAACTACGAATAAATATACATATAGATAGCACATCATAAATTAATTATTTAAATAATAACAAAATACTAAAAGATTATAATTTTTTAATTCTAGAATTGCCAAATTTATGCTGTTTATCATCACTAGTCCAAGACATATTGGGATTCTGATATTATCATATTTTATATTTCAAATGCAAAGAGAAATGAGTAAGAAGAACTGCCGAAGAAAATCGACTAAGTTAACATTTTAAATCATTTAGCAGACATAGCAATTTTAATATAATTAAGGACATCCAGCATAATTAAAGGAATTACATAATTTACTTTAAATATTGATTAATTTAACGGTGGTTTGTAAATTTAAATTATTAATACTATTAAATTAAACATAACATCATCAGCTGTATTAAGAAATTGACACTATATATTAAATAATATGAAGTTGTAATAACCTTAATTTAATTATAATTTATGTATTCTTTACTAATAAATACATCAAATGCTAAATTTATATCACCCTGGAACTATTTATCTATATAATATAGGCTGTTTTAATAGAGAAATAATTATTGGCAGGAGCTATTGATTCAACTTACTTATCTCTCAAAAATGTGAATATATACCACCATAAACAAACTTCGGAACCATAAAAGGAAGGTTTTAATTGAAATACAGATTATATATATTTATATATAATATTAAATTACAGTATTTTTAAACTATATGATTACTATTATAAATTACTTGAATCAATTTTTTGTTCTACATATTTGATTTCAAGCAATAATTTATAAATGCATGAATATAAGAGAAGGATTCAAGAATAAAAATAAAAATAAATAATAATTGTTAAAGTGACCGAAAAAAAGAATTTACATATATTAGAGGGGTATAATAAAGAGCTACCATGAAAAAGTATTTATAAATTAGATTTATAAAGTATAATTCTATTGTTGAAATAAAGAAACTTCAAGTTATGAATGTTATAAATATTTTTATATTTTAATCTATTTGATAAAGACAAAGTTTATAGTGTTATATATTATATTGTTTTAATATAAATTATAGAAGAGCAGCTATTCGCCTTGAAATAGTAAGTTATATCAGAATTTATCAATAATAAATAATAAAATATATTTATAATTTAACCATAGCATAGTTTGACAAATCTCTTCTTAATGAATGAAAATAAGGGAGAGAAAGAAATAGAGAGATATTTGAGAGCAGGAGGTAGTTGATGATATGCAAAATAATCAAATATAGCATGAAATATAACATACTATAAAGATTTAAAATAAGTTATTCACCTAAAAAAATATTAGGTTAATTATAAAATATTATAATATAAAAAATTCCCAAATAATCTTAAATAGTTATATTATTGGTAAACTAAGAAATGGAATGGATTTATTGTTTAATTTTTATGTATTAACGGGAATGTTATGATTATTAAATGAATGCCTAAAATGGAGGATAATAGATACCTGACATTTTATAATATAGTCTGGTTAGATAAATGACAAAATGAAATTACATCAAACATGAATTTTAATTGATTAAAATCAAGGATTGAACTCTCCAATTGACTTAGTGACTTGTGGAATCATCTAATACATGACAAGTAAGTAGATTTCTAAGTACTGAAATTGAAGAATCCTCTCATATCAATCAAACTTAGCTCAATTGAAGTCTATTGAAGAGTAGAGCTGTGTTCAATGCACAGATGCTGATGAATTTGCTACGATTGAATAAGTCATGATATGAAAATGACTAACGACCTCTAAAGACTAAATTTAATTGAGTTCTCCTAACTAAGCTGGAATAAGATGAGGATTAACAATAAATTAATGAAATTATAATTATAATAAATGGAAATTATATATATTTGTTAACTATAATTACATTAATGATTGAAATTATAAATATACAAAGAAACTGTAGTTATAACTTATAATATGACAGAGTTTACAAACATAACATCCTTAAACTTAGATAATCCTTTATATTTCTTGTTAACTTCTAGTTAAATTAAACATAAAGTATATTAACAATAAGTTGGTATATTATTAATATTATGATTAAGCTTAGTTCTAAAGGTATTTACATCTTTATATTAAAGAATACGAACTATATAAAGAGATGATAAATTTGATTAGTTGCTTGAATATACTTTTAACTACTTTATAATGTTTTTAAATTCAATGAGTTGATATTTAATTTTAAAAAGATTCATGTGGATTAATCATGTATAATATGAGAATGAATCTATTCATGGATAGGGAAGAACAACTTTATTAGTACATTTAAATCCTATACTTATAATATTATCTACATTTATTAAATTCAGAATGCTTCATTATGTAAATCAAAATGAGGCTAATGATAATTACAATACATCAACTTTGATGAAGAGCAAGTCATTAAACTTAGTGCTATTCCCTGCAAGCAAGTAGCATGCTTTGTCTTAAGATAGCATATTTTATTAACGCATTAAGGGATTTATTGAATATTTTCTACATTTATAAAATGGAGCAGGTCAAAATGAATAAAGAAACTATAAAAGCCACACTAAAAATTAAAGATAAATCGAAACAATTTTTCATGAAACAATTGTATATGCTGATAATTTAACAATTACTGTAGTTTTTATTAGCGCACTTCTGCGTCCTATTGGATTGTGCATTAGTGTGTGGTGACGATTCCTGCACAATAGATGTGTCAAAAGTGAATTAACTGGACAATAGAATTTCGTTAATTAATAATGCTCGATAACTAATTTAAATATTGTTAAGAGATAATAATAGGATCTAGACGATGATAAACATTAATAAACATCTGCGAAAAACATTAAAAATAATTCATTAATTATTTAAATATAAAGATAATTATATATTACAATACAGTAACATTCTCCCATTTTAAAAGCAGATAAATAGGATTTGTCTTTATAGCAAAATATTGTATGTATATCAATAATAATAATAAAACCTGTTAATACAAATAATCTTATAAGAGTAGTAGTAAAATATTTAGTTAATTCAATAAAATATAAACTGTGATGATACATTTCTCAAAGTCTAACAATGCAATTAGTTGTTATTTTTAAATGCAAAAAGAGTACAGATATATAAATAATAAATAAATAAAATACTTGTGATTTCAATGGTAAGTCTAAATATTATAAAAAAGAAGTCTATAATATAAATTCAATAATTTGTGCATAAAAAAGTTAATGAAAGGGTTGTACTTAATTACGGATATTTAAAATTGTAATGAAAGTTGAGTTAAAATAAAAACTTTAGCAAAATAAATATAAAGTTTTTCATACAATTCATGGTAAAACTAGGAAATATCTAATTTTGATAAAATAGATATTATATTTATATCAATTTATTTTAAAATTAATTTTCACAAATAAAATGATAATAATATATTATAAGCTGACATATTTTTTTGTAAATTCAAGAATTTAATGTTTTATATAGATTTCTAAATAATCAAAAAATGCAAAATTAAGATCAAAATCATAAGTTAAAGATGATAAATCGATTAAAGGTAGATTTTTAATAATATAAATAAAACAATGAAAATAGTTAAATAATAAAAATTAATATTACAATATAAAAATTATTAAATTATAACGAAATTAAAAAGAACATACCCTAAATTCCCAATTAAACCATCACAAATGAAAACTGACTTAGACAAACTAATCTATTCTCTTTCAAGACTATACCAAGCTTAGCCAATCATAATATATAATAATTTAAACTTATTAATTTAATTATTTATTCTTTATTAAAGCTACTAATTTTTCATGTCCATAACTCAAGTCTCTGCGTTTATCAATTTTGCCAAAAGAAGTGAAGTTAGGTCTGATGTTATTAGGTCTGGCGAACACTTCTAGGTTGAGTCTATCTGGGGCCATTTGCTATATGAAGTCATAAATTTGCTTGGGCTTCTCGGAGTGCTTTCCTACTTCAGAAAAGATGACATTATCAGTCACATGATACTTAAGCATGTCAGTGACGTAACCTTTTTTCCCAATAAGAAAGCTCTCGTTATTATGGGCTGTGTACATGCCAGATCCTTTATGTAGTTTATGATTCTTTGTCAATTTTATCCATTCACCTTTCTCTACTTCATCATAGCCATGATTTTTGAAGAACTGTCTTGCAACCTCTTTCTTTTGATTTACAAACCACATAATGAGAATTCCTCTCTCTTGTACTAACTCTATAGGCATCTTTAGAATTTCCTCATCACTCACGGTACCATAGGGAACTCCTTATTTTATTCTGTATGCAGGGTCCATGAGTACTACTTCATAAAGCTTCCCATACCTTACCATAGCGTCATTTGCAACTAGCTCCCACATTTTATAATCATTTATATCTCCCTAGAATATGACAGGCTCAGTTACTGTTTTGTATTTGATTTAATAAACTTTTTGCTATATTGTTATAAGCTTGTACCCATCTATAACATCCGTTTCAACTTTTTCTGGGCCTTCAGGAAATTTTTGAGTTGAGCTATCTTTTCTCATCTTAGTTATTACTTTAGTTTTGTTCATATTTAGATTGCAAACACTTTCATGTCTTTTACAGTTGTAAGCTCTACCCTTAACTTTACCGCAATACTGACAAGTACGTTCCTTTAGCTTTATGTTGTCCCTTGCTACTTAATGGACCTCCCTATGATAGTTTGACTGGTGAACTTCGAGTGAATTTAGGCTTTCATGCGTGGATGGTGTCTCACAATAATTGCAAATATATTTCTCACTTTTGATAAGCTTCATTGACTATATTTTCTTTTGCATTTAGGTTCTAAAATGTTTTTCTTTTCAAAGTTTTATTCATGCTTTAGCTATATTAGTATACTTTTGATTTGAATATTGGATTGAGTAGAAACTTAGGAGGTAAAATTTTTTGAGTAGAAACTTAGGCTCAAGATTATTAAAAGGGTTTATGGTTTAGCATCTATCTTATCACCATGCTATAAAGCCATTTTAATATTTTTAAAATGATTATTCTATAATTTCTTATTTAGTTTATAATTATTATTAAATTATTATGAAGAATATAGAATTATGAAATTTACTATGAATTTATACCAAAAATAATCTAGAAGCAAGCCACAGCATAAATGGGAACTTAGTAATAATTATATTAAATAATTTTTCAGTTATCATTTTACATTTATTTGGTTTGAAACTATAATCCTTAAACTATATTATAGGGAGAGTAAAATTAATATAGTAGAGTGCACTATGGCTTCCTCGTTTGAGTTTAGTTAAAAAAGTAAGTAATAATTTATTAATAAAATTAAATAATTATTGCATATTTTCTCTAATATTATATGAATAAGTATTGACGTGATACATTACTTCAATAATAGTAAATGTAGAGATTCACAAAGCATAGTAAAATAAATGAGTGAAAACTTAGGAAGCCAAATTTTATGAGTAAAAACTTAGGAATTCTATACAAGAGTTTAAAAAGTAAGTAAAATATAACCTTTTTATATACCAATATACGCTAATAAATTAAATAATGATAAGATTATATAATATATTTTTACATTCACAACTCAGGAGTCCATGGAGGAGTGGTATCCTCTTATATTAATTACATTTATTTCATATTATTAATAAGTTTTGGTTATTTTTAATGCTAATGCTTATTATAATTATTAGCTTTCATGTTGGTAAAGTTTTATGTAATTTCTGGTCAGCATGTATAGCTAAGGCTCAAGCCTAAATTTCAGATAAGTATACTAATTTTAACTCATGAATCAAACTTTACAACAGAATATTAAATTGATTTCGTTAAATATAACTATTTAATCATAATAAAAAATATAGCCGATGGAGAGCATAGACGTCCATAGTCATGGCATCAGAGAATTTTAAAATAAATTTAGGTCCAAAAATGACTGGTTGAATTTTTTGCGATTTAACAGTAAGATAATAATATTAACACTTATAGAGGGGTACTTCTTGCCTAACGATGACCATGTTACCATGAGGTTCATTAAGGACTTTTTTTCTGGCGAAAAGCTCCTTTTGAAATCTGGAGAGGTTGTATAGTTGAACGTTCCATATTATGAGGAACTTTAAGTAAAGAACATTTTTAATCAAATTCAAGAAGACCCATAAATCATGAAATTCATGAATTATTACCCAGACTATTAAGTGCTCCCTGATAGAAAGTACTTCTATGGGGTCTTGGGCACCCTTCATACAATCTATTTGTCCTCACTCATAAGGCATGCAAATAGGTCAAGAAATCTAAGCGACACTATGGAGGAAGAAAAAGAAAAAATACTTATAAAGGATGAGGTGTATAGACAGCTACAAGGAGAGCCATTTTTTTCAAGTAAGATTTATTATATTTAATAATTAATAATTAGAGTCTAAAGGTAAAGCACTCTCTATGCTCAAGCTTAAGTCAAAACCTCGCTAACAAAAAAAGAAGAGGGAGTACCATGAGATATCGGCATCTTTTTTCCAATTACAAGTCTAATACTGAGAGTAAGAGAGCAGTGAGTGCCCAACATAGAGACACTATCATGACTCAAGAGTCACAGTCAGAAAGAGTACTCGAAAATGATTCCATGGAATGAACCATTATTATTTTGCTGTTATAACTGCGTTCAGCTTTTTACGTTATTATTCTATAAATAATATTTCATCTTGTTCAAGTGCCTATCTATTATATTTCTTATTGTTTGAGTTTAAACACTCTCTATTGCTTATTTAATAAAATTGATATGCTAAGTCTCCCCCACTTTGAAGTCATTTGATATCATCTGTCGTTTGTATTTTTTCTTAACTTAGGATAAGACTTCCTCTATACAATGGAACTTTGGCGAGTATGGGGCGTTAAACAAGCAGCTCCAGTTGTAACTTTTTATTTTATTCTGGACAGTCTTGCTATGGTGCCCTCTTAGATTGTCCCAAAAAATTGCAACATCTTGTTATTAATTCTTAATGTGAAGATAGTCAATCATAGCAGAGGCGTCAGCTGAGTTGATAGATTTTTATTTAATAAAATAACCCTCCAGTCCTGACTCCATGCTTATAGCAACTATGGCTGCGAAAGTCTTCAGTTTTAAGCCTTCTTTTTAGATTTTTTAGTTTTATAGTGGCCTAGCCCATGCATGCTACTCTACCTTGTAAGGTTTAAAGATAACCTCGTCAACTAAATAATTTTCCTACTCTGAGCTACCATGTCCAGAAGTAGAGCGAACTTTTCTTATCGTTATTATTAAATAACTTGTTTTTTAGACTTGCTTATATTGTATGTGCTTCTCATGACTTTGTATTTAATCTTGAATTTTTGTAGATATATTGAATTTAGGAAGGAGATATTTTATGTTCTGGGAATTTTCTATGGAAAAGCTTGGCCCTTGTATGGAGAGACAGCCCTTTCTGCTCATCCAATGTTTATTCACTGACTAAGTAGTTTATCTCCTGCGCATGCAACTTTGACTTCTGTTTTCGCTTGCCTGTCATGGCTTAGCTTGGTAGCTCACTCTGCCTTGAGCACACCTGTCTGACATATCTTATGGATACCCTTAATACCTTTGAAATGTCTTTCAGAGTATGAACCAACATAGGCTTTGTTCTAGGCTTAGTCGTTCCATATTTCAACAACAAGACATAGTGATCAACTTTATCTTTGATTGAGGAGTCTGAGAGTGATTTCATTCTAGTGCGAGTTTTATTAATAGAGTTATTAAATTATTATATATCATAAAATATAAATCATGAATGGTACTAATCTTGCTTAAAGAAAAACCAACTCATCTTCAGGAAATTACGAAACTCGGGGATGGCTTCCAGAATTAGCAAGAAAGAAAGGTCCTTCATTCTCAGAAAATAGTACCTACTACTTAGCTTTAAAACTTTCTAAGTATATTTGAACAATTAGTCAAGCTCTCAACAAGCAGCTACAGGGCAAATTATTAACTTTCTAACAAGCTGGAAGCTCAAGAACTAGCATTCACTTCAGCTACTTCAAAAAACCATGAAGATTTCCAAGGAAGCACACAAAAGGTCACTTTAACTAAACTACTCGTTTGACTTCTATTTAATAGGAGAAGACTCAGACCTATCAAGTACTCCTGGTTAGACGCCACGTCACAGATTAGTATCTACCCGACCAGGACACCTAATAAGAAATGGTTTAACATCATACCTGACTAGCAACCAACAGCCAAGCAAGCTGAACAAGAGAGAAGTCTCTTACAATGGTTCACCCAAGCAAATAATTAAATTTTAGAAGAAAACTCAGACTCTTATCCCTTTACCTAATCAAAAAATCTTCCAGACGTAGCAATGGAAGAAATCAAAGAAACTGTTTTACCAAAACAGTAGTAAGAAGAGGAAAAGCAAACCTAGTCAAAACAATAACCAACAAGACCCTAAGAAAACTATACAACTAAGATAATTTGTCCCTCAGGGACTTTCACTTCAATAAATCCTTTCCTTCAAAGGTTGGAATCCCAAATCTTCCATTTATATGATTGAGGAAGAATTAAAAAGATATAAAAATCAAATTATTTAACCAATTCATTTAAGCAATTAGAGAAACATCTTTTCTTCCTTAAAAACTTGGAAGCAAAGAAAAAGGTATTCAATAGAAAATAAAACTAAAATGCACTCATCTCCTATAAGAGACACATTGAGGACACAGTCAGGGGAAAGGTAGGTAGACATCAACAAGCCCATATTTAAAACCTATTAGATGCAATAGAAGTCTATGAAAAAGACAGCTATTAGTTCAACCTAAACAAGGATATTTACAAAGAACTCTACTCTGATTACATAAAGGTTCTGACTCACGTAACAAAATAAATAAACTAATAACAACAATACAGTTATTTTAAGGAGAGGAGATGGAAATCACTCCAGATGTACTACTTAACCAAACAGATAATTCTAAATGGCAGAGATATTAAAGTCACTATTAAAGTGATGACGACTGTGAGGACTATTGAATAAGTCCGAAAAGCAAAAGATCGAAGCTGAAAGAATTCGTCTGTAGACGACTATAGAAATAATAAGTGACTCAATTGATATACCTAAAACTCTATAGTCATAGTTGTAGTTTGAATTAAATTAATAACTAGTCTCAGAAAAATGACACGATACTTAACATTATTTATCACCCGTAGAGCCTAAAGCTCTAGATGTGGGTTAATTATTATTATTATTATTATTATTAATATTATAATTAAATATATTATAAAAAAGAATGTAAGAAACACATAAATATGACATCAAAAATATAAAAATAAAAGATTTAATTATAAATATAAATAATCATTAAACGAATAAAAAAATAAATATAATTATAAAAATGACAAGTTTATTATTATAAAATAATGAAGAGATTCAAAAAATACATCAAGGTTTTCAGATATAAAGGCAAATATAAAATGATGTTAAAATAGAATATTAAAAATAGATAATAAGGCAATTATAAAAGAAAAGATGTATTTTGACTGTTATAAAAAACAACTAAATATATATTAAACTTTGAAAATAAAAACTTATAAATAAGTATAATTAAATAAATAAAAAAAGAGATAATAAAAAATTTAAGAATAGTAAAAAGATTATAGTAAAAAAGTCATGATGATTATATAAAAAAAATAATAAGAATAAAAAATTATATGAAAATTAAAAAAAGTAATGAAGGCATAGATCATAGTTTTTTTAGCACATCTTTCAAACTAGACACCTTAGGACTTCACCAACTGAGTACTTTTAGCGATAGCGTGGCTTCAAGCTAAAGAAAAAGTGCTTGTCATGGACTTTTGAGAGAGCCAAATGTCCTCAGATAACCTTCAGTTCTTCTTTGACTGCTCTTTAAGTAGTCTACTATTGTTCCTTGGCCTCTAAATACCCAGATTAAGTTTTATAAGATTTGCCCCGAAAAACTTTCCAAAAACTGCAAAAGTACTTAAAACTCAAAAATTGTTTAAAATATAATAATTGATTAACATTTGAAAAAAATGATCATATATTCACGAATCGAGGTATGTTATATTATAATCTTTTTAGTTTTATATATAGTCAGATTAATATAATTTTTATTTTCTTTATTATTTTTTTTTCATTTTTTTCTTCTTCATACTTATTTCTATTTTAATATCTTGAAAACACTTATTTATTTGCTTTTCCTTATAATTTTCTATATAATTATACCAACATATTATTTTATTTTTATTTTTTTTATTTACATTGAAGTCATGCTATCATTTGATTTAAATTAATATTTATACATGTTTAAATTATTTATCTTTTTTGCTAATCATTTGTTTTTATAGGTTTACTTTCTAATACTTAGACATCTTTTTAATATTTTTTTTTTATATATATTATATGAATTAGTTTTTATTCTGATCTATTTAATTATAATGCAATTTCTCTTATTTAATCCTTTTTTATTTCTTTTTAATCTTAAAACTCTTAATATTCAAGTTTACTGCTATAAATCACAAATTTAAAGATTTCTTTATATTGATTGGCACTTATTAATCATTGCAATATTAACTACATATATATTTATTTGTAATTATAATATAAATTATTACTATTATAATTATAGCATTCTTAACTATGTATTTTATTATTTTTTATTTAATATATCTTGTAATTCTATTCCAAAATAATTTTGCTATAAGTTTCTAATAGATAACTTGTTATAAAATCTAAACTTTAAACCTCAAAACCAAAAAGTTTCTTATATGTCGTTTAGTAAATCTCTATTTGTCATGATATTGCAGCTCTCCTTTTTCAATATATCTTATGATCTACAAATTAAGTATGTGTTGCTAGTATCTAGTATATGTATATCTTTTGATTTATTTGCTAATGAATTTTCTTAAAATATTACCAAATTATAATTTAAAACGTTCTAATCATAATATGATAAAATTTAACACGGATTGAAGTATTTAATACTAGAAGTGGATACTTTATTGATGATTTTGTATTAAAAAATATAAATAGTCTAGATGTTTGAAATTTTATAATTAAAAAACATAAATATTCATTTATAGAGACGCAAAACTAATAAATAAATTCTTATTTAATTAAATATATTTCATAAATTACTACTTTTCTCTAGAAACATTTAATAAACTGCTCTAATACCTTTCACAAGAAATCAAAAAAATAATAATTCTCATGAATTATTTATCCCCCATTTATGTTTTTATTAATTTTAGAGAAAACACTTCTATATTTACTAACATTTTATAGCCAAAACATTATATTGGATGTATTATTTCTTGGTGTAATATATTATTGATAAAATACAATTGAATCGGGGAAATGTAAAAAATAAAATTCAAATTTAATATAATATATAATTACTGCTAATTTACTATGCGTTTTGTCTTATATGCGAAAAGTAGCCAAACTGCTACTTAATTTTACAAAATGCTCACTTTTATTTTCATTTGTGGTCAAAGTCTTTATGTATCATTAGGAACATATATAAAGTGACCAAATCTATATTATCTGTAAAAATGACCAACTTTGCTATTCGTGGTCAAAATATCTGTCTTTTTATACATGTCTCTTACATTTGAGCAGAGTGGTCAAAAAAGTGGCAAAAGTGCATAATTTTAACCCAAGTGACCAGAGTAGTGGTCAAAACTGAGATTCTCTATAAAAGTGACCAGAGTGCTTGATTTAAACCAATATGACCAGAGTAGTAGTCAAAATCTCAAAAAATCGCAGTTTTTACTCTGAATTTAGTGTTATGTGTCACTTTTCACAAATATGCGGTGACCAGGCCAAATTTGGAGCATGGTGGTCAAAAATCTTGAAAATGGTTGTTGCTGGTCAATTTTGTGAAAAATTTGGTGGTCATAAAGTTCAATGCTCCAGCAGTACCTGCTAATCTCAGCTGGTCAAAAATATCGAGAGGAAGTTGCGAATTCGCTAGTTTTTTGCTATATTCCTATCAAACTGGATAGCATGATGCTCAGAGCAGCTCCTCTCTCACCAACCCATTCAATTCTTGAAATATTTGATTTTGAACAAATTTTTGTCCAATTTCAGCCTAAATTGCTCAACTCCTCTGGTGTATACCTTGAGTGCATAGAAATTTGCTATATAGAGTGGAGTAGAGCAGAATTTGATGCCACTCGTCAAAACTTCATAATAGTTTGAGCAGACTTATGAAAACTGCGATTTTCAGGGATCCTCGTGCATTTATGTATTAATTTTAAGTACAGTATTAATAACAGGAGTAATAGCAGCAGTAATAGTATAGGCAGTAAAAATGACAATGCATTAGGTATAAGCGCTTATAGAAATTTCAATGTATGATGCAATTCTTGTTTTTGAGTAGAATCTCATACAAAGCCATACCTCAGAGTATGTATCCATTTCTTGATACTGAATGCCCATAGTCCTCGAACATCATCCTCGCTCATTTTTTGATTACTTCTTGGATGCGCTTGACCAGCTGCACTCTATAAGTTTGTTATGAGAGTATGCTTACTTGCTGTTGATGTTCTGCTGCTTGAGGTTCTTCTTGATGTCAGCAAACAACTGTTCGATTGGGTTGAGCCAGGGCGAGTATTCTGCGTTGAAGAGTAAGTTGACTTTGAAGCGACGAGCAGTCGCAAGCATCTCAGAATACTTGTGAATTATGGCATTATCCATTAAAAGCACCCA
>ARYC01020355.1:0-15490 GCA_000711775.1 Oxytricha trifallax
AATTACATTTATTTCATATTATTAATAAGTTTTGGTTATTTTTAATGCTAATGCTTATTATAATTATTAGCTTTCATGTTGGTAAAGTTTTATGTAATTTCTGGTCAGCATGTATAGCTAAGGCTCAAGCCTAAATTTCAGATAAGTATACTAATTTTAACTCATGAATCAAACTTTACAACAGAATATTAAATTGATTTCGTTAAATATAACTATTTAATCATAATAAAAAATATAGCCGATGGAGAGCATAGACGTCCATAGTCATGGCATCAGAGAATTTTAAAATAAATTTAGGTCCAAAAATGACTGGTTGAATTTTTTGCGATTTAACAGTAAGATAATAATATTAACACTTATAGAGGGGTACTTCTTGCCTAACGATGACCATGTTACCATGAGGTTCATTAAGGACTTTTTTTCTGGCGAAAAGCTCCTTTTGAAATCTGGAGAGGTTGTATAGTTGAACGTTCCATATTATGAGGAACTTTAAGTAAAGAACATTTTTAATCAAATTCAAGAAGACCCATAAATCATGAAATTCATGAATTATTACCCAGACTATTAAGTGCTCCCTGATAGAAAGTACTTCTATGGGGTCTTGGGCACCCTTCATACAAACTATTTGTCCTCACTCATAAAGCATGAAAATAGGTCAAGAAATCTAAGCGAAACTATGGAGGAAGAAAAAGAAAAAATACTTATAAATGATGAGGTGTATAGACAGCTACAAGGAGAGCCATTTTTTTCAAGTAAGATTTATTATATTTAATAATTAATAATTAGAGTCTAAAGGTAAAGCACTCTCTATGCTCAAGCTTAAGTCAAAACCTCGCTAACAAAAAAAGAAGAGGGAGTACCATGAGATATCGGCATCTTTTTTCCAATTACAAGTCTAATACTGAGAGTAAGAGAGCAGTGAGTGCCCAACATAGAGACACTATCATGACTCAAGAGTCACAGTCAGAAAGAGTACTCGAAAATGATTCCATGGAATGAACCATTATTATTTTGCTGTTATAACTGCGTTCAGCTTTTTACGTTATTATTCTATAAATAATATTTCATCTTGTTCAAGTGCCTATCTATTATATTTCTTATTGTTTGAGTTTAAACACTCTCTATTGCTTATTTAATAAAATTGATATGCTAAGTCTCCCCCACTTTGAAGTCATTTGATATCATCTGTCGTTTGTATTTTTTCTTAACTTAGGATAAGACTTCCTCTATACAATGGAACTTTGGCGAGTATGGGGCGTTAAACAAGCAGCTCCAGTTGTAACTTTTTATTTTATTCTGGACAGTCTTGCTATGGTGCCCTCTTAGATTGTCCCAAAAAATTGCAACATCTTGTTATTAATTCTTAATGTGAAGATAGTCAATCATAGCAGAGGCGTCAGCTGAGTTGATAGATTTTTATTTAATAAAATAACCCTCCAGTCCTGACTCCATGCTTATAGCAACTATGGCTGCGAAAGTCTTCAGTTTTAAGCCTTCTTTTTAGATTTTTTAGTTTTATAGTGGCCTAGCCCATGCATGCTACTCTACCTTGTAAGGTTTAAAGATAACCTCGTCAACGTAAATAATTTTCCTACTCTGAGCTACCATGTCCAGAAGTAGAGCGAACTTTTCTTATCGTTATTATTAAATAACTTGTTTTTTAGACTTGCTTATATTGTATGTGCTTCTCATGACTTTGTATTTAATCTTGAATTTTTGTAGATATATTGAATTTAGGAAGGAGATATTTTATGTTCTGGGAATTTTCTATGGAAAAGCTTGGCCCTTGTATGGAGAGACAGCCCTTTCTGCTCATCCAATGTTTATTCACTGACTAAGTAGTTTATCTCCTGCGCATGCAACTTTGACTTCTGTTTTCGCTTGCCTGTCATGGCTTAGCTTGGTAGCTCACTCTGCCTTGAGCACACCTGTCTGACATATCTTATGGATACCCTTAATACCTTTGAAATGTCTTTCAGAGTATGAACCAACATAGGCTTTGTTCTAGGCTTAGTCGTTCCATATTTCAACAACAAGACATAGTGATCAACTTTATCTTTGATTGAGGAGTCTGAGAGTGATTTCATTCTAGTGCGAGTTTTATTAATAGAGTTATTAAATTATTATATATCATAAAATATAAATCATGAATGGTACTAATCTTGCTTAAAGAAAAACCAACTCATCTTCAGGAAATTACGAAACTCGGGGATGGCTTCCAGAATTAGCAAGAAAGAAAGGTCCTTCATTCTCAGAAAATAGTACCTACTACTTAGCTTTAAAACTTTCTAAGTATATTTGAACAATTAGTCAAGCTCTCAACAAGCAGCTACAGGGCAAATTATTAACTTTCTAACAAGCTGGAAGCTCAAGAACTAGCATTCACTTCAGCTACTTCAAAAAACCATGAAGATTTCCAAGGAAGCACACAAAAGGTCACTTTAACTAAACTACTCGTTTGACTTCTATTTAATAGGAGAAGACTCAGACCTATCAAGTACTCCTGGTTAGACGCCACGTCACAGATTAGTATCTACCCGACCAGGACACCTAATAAGAAATGGTTTAACATCATACCTGACTAGCAACCAACAGCCAAGCAAGCTGAACAAGAGAGAAGTCTCTTACAATGGTTCACCCAAGCAAATAATTAAATTTTAGAAGAAAACTCAGACTCTTATCCCTTTACCTAATCAAAAAATCTTCCAGACGTAGCAATGGAAGAAATCAAAGAAACTGTTTTACCAAAACAGTAGTAAGAAGAGGAAAAGCAAACCTAGTCAAAACAATAACCAACAAGACCCTAAGAAAACTATACAACTAAGATAATTTGTCCCTCAGGGACTTTCACTTCAATAAATCCTTTCCTTCAAAGGTTGGAATCCCAAATCTTCCATTTATATGATTGAGGAAGAATTAAAAAGATATAAAAATCAAATTATTTAACCAATTCATTTAAGCAATTAGAGAAACATCTTTTCTTCCTTAAAAACTTGGAAGCAAAGAAAAAGGTATTCAATAGAAAATAAAACTAAAATGCACTCATCTCCTATAAGAGACACATTGAGGACACAGTCAGGGGAAAGGTAGGTAGACATCAACAAGCCCATATTTAAAACCTATTAGATGCAATAGAAGTCTATGAAAAAGACAGCTATTAGTTCAACCTAAACAAGGATATTTACAAAGAACTCTACTCTGATTACATAAAGGTTCTGACTCACGTAACAAAATAAATAAACTAATAACAACAATACAGTTATTTTAAGGAGAGGAGATGGAAATCACTCCAGATGTACTACTTAACCAAACAGATAATTCTAAATGGCAGAGATATTAAAGTCACTATTAAAGTGATGACGACTGTGAGGACTATTGAATAAGTCCGAAAAGCAAAAGATCGAAGCTGAAAGAATTCGTCTGTAGACGACTATAGAAATAATAAGTGACTCAATTGATATACCTAAAACTCTATAGTCATAGTTGTAGTTTGAATTAAATTAATAACTAGTCTCAGAAAAATGACACGATACTTAACATTATTTATCACCCGTAGAGCCTAAAGCTCTAGATGTGGGTTAATTATTATTATTATTATTATTATTAATATTATAATTAAATATATTATAAAAAAGAATGTAAGAAACACATAAATATGACATCAAAAATATAAAAATAAAAGATTTAATTATAAATATAAATAATCATTAAACGAATAAAAAAATAAATATAATTATAAAAATGACAAGTTTATTATTATAAAATAATGAAGAGATTCAAAAAATACATCAAGGTTTTCAGATATAAAGGCAAATATAAAATGATGTTAAAATAGAATATTAAAAATAGATAATAAGGCAATTATAAAAGAAAAGATGTATTTTGACTGTTATAAAAAACAACTAAATATATATTAAACTTTGAAAATAAAAACTTATAAATAAGTATAATTAAATAAATAAAAAAAGAGATAATAAAAAATTTAAGAATAGTAAAAAGATTATAGTAAAAAAGTCATGATGATTATATAAAAAAAATAATAAGAATAAAAAATTATATGAAAATTAAAAAAAGTAATGAAGGCATAGATCATAGTTTTTTTAGCACATCTTTCAAACTAGACACCTTAGGACTTCACCAACTGAGTACTTTTAGCGATAGCGTGGCTTCAAGCTAAAGAAAAAGTGCTTGTCATGGACTTTTGAGAGAGCCAAATGTCCTCAGATAACCTTCAGTTCTTCTTTGACTGCTCTTTAAGTAGTCTACTATTGTTCCTTGGCCTCTAAATACCCAGATTAAGTTTTATAAGATTTGCCCCGAAAAACTTTCCAAAAACTGCAAAAGTACTTAAAACTCAAAAATTGTTTAAAATATAATAATTGATTAACATTTGAAAAAAATGATCATATATTCACGAATCGAGGTATGTTATATTATAATCTTTTTAGTTTTATATATAGTCAGATTAATATAATTTTTATTTTCTTTATTATTTTTTTTTCATTTTTTTCTTCTTCATACTTATTTCTATTTTAATATCTTGAAAACACTTATTTATTTGCTTTTCCTTATAATTTTCTATATAATTATACCAACATATTATTTTATTTTTATTTTTTTTATTTACATTGAAGTCATGCTATCATTTGATTTAAATTAATATTTATACATGTTTAAATTATTTATCTTTTTTGCTAATCATTTGTTTTTATAGGTTTACTTTCTAATACTTAGACATCTTTTTAATATTTTTTTTTTATATATATTATATGAATTAGTTTTTATTCTGATCTATTTAATTATAATGCAATTTCTCTTATTTAATCCTTTTTTATTTCTTTTTAATCTTAAAACTCTTAATATTCAAGTTTACTGCTATAAATCACAAATTTAAAGATTTCTTTATATTGATTGGCACTTATTAATCATTGCAATATTAACTACATATATATTTATTTGTAATTATAATATAAATTATTACTATTATAATTATAGCATTCTTAACTATGTATTTTATTATTTTTTATTTAATATATCTTGTAATTCTATTCCAAAATAATTTTGCTATAAGTTTCTAATAGATAACTTGTTATAAAATCTAAACTTTAAACCTCAAAACCAAAAAGTTTCTTATATGTCGTTTAGTAAATCTCTATTTGTCATGATATTGCAGCTCTCCTTTTTCAATATATCTTATGATCTACAAATTAAGTATGTGTTGCTAGTATCTAGTATATGTATATCTTTTGATTTATTTGCTAATGAATTTTCTTAAAATATTACCAAATTATAATTTAAAACGTTCTAATCATAATATGATAAAATTTAACACGGATTGAAGTATTTAATACTAGAAGTGGATACTTTATTGATGATTTTGTATTAAAAAATATAAATAGTCTAGATGTTTGAAATTTTATAATTAAAAAACATAAATATTCATTTATAGAGACGCAAAACTAATAAATAAATTCTTATTTAATTAAATATATTTCATAAATTACTACTTTTCTCTAGAAACATTTAATAAACTGCTCTAATACCTTTCACAAGAAATCAAAAAAATAATAATTCTCATGAATTATTTATCCCCCATTTATGTTTTTATTAATTTTAGAGAAAACACTTCTATATTTACTAACATTTTATAGCCAAAACATTATATTGGATGTATTATTTCTTGGTGTAATATATTATTGATAAAATACAATTGAATCGGGGAAATGTAAAAAATAAAATTCAAATTTAATATAATATATAATTACTGCTAATTTACTATGCGTTTTGTCTTATATGCGAAAAGTAGCCAAACTGCTACTTAATTTTACAAAATGCTCACTTTTATTTTCATTTGTGGTCAAAGTCTTTATGTATCATTAGGAACATATATAAAGTGACCAAATTTTATATTATCTGTAAAAATGACCAACTTTGCTATTCGTGGTCAAAATATCTGTCTTTTTATACATGTCTCTTACATTTGAGCAGAGTGGTCAAAAAAGTGGCAAAAGTGCATAATTTTAACCCAAGTGACCAGAGTAGTGGTCAAAACTGAGATTCTCTATAAAAGTGACCAGAGTGCTTGATTTAAACCAATATGACCAGAGTAGTAGTCAAAATCTCAAAAAATCGCAGTTTTTACTCTGAATTTAGTGTTATGTGTCACTTTTCACAAATATGCGGTGACCAGGCCAAATTTGGAGCATGGTGGTCAAAAATCTTGAAAATCGTTGTTGCTGGTCAATTTTGTGAAAAATTTGGTGGTCATAAAGTTCAATGCTCCAGCAGTACCTGCTAATCTCAGCTGGTCAAAAATATCGAGAGGAAGTTGCGAATTCGCTAGTTTTTTGCTATATTCCTATCAAACTGGATAGCATGATGCTCAGAGCAGCTCCTCTCTCACCAACCCATTCAATTCTTGAAATATTTGATTTTGAACAAATTTTTGTCCAATTTCAGCCTAAATTGCTCAACTCCTCTGGTGTATACCTTGAGTGCATAGAAATTTGCTATATAGAGTGGAGTAGAGCAGAATTTGATGCCACTCGTCAAAACTTCATAATAGTTTGAGCAGACTTATGAAAACTGCGATTTTCAGGGATCCTCGTGCATTTATGTATTAATTTTAAGTACAGTATTAATAACAGGAGTAATAGCAGCAGTAATAGTATAGGCAGTAAAAATGACAATGCATTAGGTATAAGCGCTTATAGAAATTTCAATGTATGATGCAATTCTTGTTTTTGAGTAGAATCTCATACAAAGCCATACCTCAGAGTATGTATCCATTTCTTGATACTGAATGCCCATAGTCCTCGAACATCATCCTCGCTCATTTTTTGATTACTTCTTGGATGCGCTTGACCAGCTGCACTCTATAAGTTTGTTATGAGAGTATGCTTACTTGCTGTTGATGTTCTGCTGCTTGAGGTTCTTCTTGATGTCAGCAAACAACTGTTCGATTGGGTTGAGCCAGGGCGAGTATTCTGCGTTGAAGAGTAAGTTGACTTTGAAGCGACGAGCAGTCGCAAGCATCTCAGAATACTTGTGAATTATGGCATTATCCATTAAAAGCACCACCTTCTTATTGCATATATCTTTGTAAGTTCTTATACTTCTCAGCGTCTGACATATAAAGTTCTCAAACAGCACTGAATCAAAAGCTCCCTCAATTATTTGAGTGGAGACCACTCTGTCAACTGCGATTGCAGCTATCAAACCCATAGAATATTATTGTCTCTTCACTAATTGCTTTGCAATTGACAACTGCCTGGCTTTCTAAGCATAATTACCTAAAATGGAAAGCATCTCCTGTCGATATTGAAAGATTGGTTTGTAAGGTTAGTCAAGCTGCCTTTCATTTATCATCTATGAATGGGGTTTGTTATACTCCTTGGATTCTTCAAATTGGTTCTGATTTTGAGATAAGTCATCTATAAGAAAAGTTGATTAGCTTAAATAACGAGAGTTGGACTGTCAATTGTGTTGTTAGATGGAAGTCTACTTATTACAGGATTGATCAAGTAGAGTAACACTTAATTTGCAGTAAATGGATTCATACAACCTATAGGTGGAACCATGCAACCTGGAGTCATACAACCCGGATCCATACAACCGGGATCCGTACAACCTGGAGTCGTACAACTTTAGGGTGGAGCCATACAACCTTTGAGTGGAACCATGCAATCTGAAGGGTGGAACCATACAACCTTGAGGTATCTTCAGGGTATCTTCTTTAAGAATGGTTGTTGAAATTATTGCATGATTACAGGTGTTAATGAGACGACTTGCATCTCTCTCACTTTTATGAGTTACCATGATCAAGAGTATCTCATACTGATACTGAAAGTATAGTTTCACTTAAACAGCGATTCATTCATTTGACAATAGACTATCCTAAGCTAACTTCCATCAACAACCACTTTCAATCTTTTGTTCTTACTTTCATCAACATTAGAACTGCTTAAAACTGATAGCGACAGCTTTCTTGGAGTCAACTGAATCAATTCTTATTATCACTAACCCAACAACGAATTGCTTGATTTCTTCAAAGTTGATTGCAACTTTAGTTTTGATACCTTTTCTATCAGTGGAGTGAGCCCTGAGTGAATCCTTTTAATTTGCTCATCATCTGAAGTGATTTTCTTGGCTGTGCTATGCAGCTTCAAATTTCTAAATTTTTTCAAAGTGCTTGATTCATTCTTAGGAGTGTCAACAACTTCTGGTATAGGAGATAGGTCTTTAAGTTGTTTATGCTTTGATTTCAAATTCTAGCGAGGTGGAGTTTGTAATATGACTGACTTCTTTATATAATTCGATCAATATTATTATCAAATCGCTTACTTTAGAGCTGCTTGATGATTTCTCTGATTTCTTAAAATTAGATTGCTTTGCAAACTTTGTCAAACTGCTTTTACTAGAATGGGGTTTTGAAATTGGTATTGCTTTACTCTGTAAAAGTGAATGATGGTTATATGACAGCGAGGCCTGAGCAGCAGCTTTATATATTAATGTTTTTAGAAGTATTTTTAGCAGCCAAATTGCTTGATTTTATAAATGAAACTGCATCCAATTCATTTGAAGATTCCTAACAATATTCTTTGTTCAATTGCTTTCCAAGCAGCATCCCTCCATACTGCAACTCCTTATCGCCTGCTATAATTTTACTTTACTTCTTGGTTGCGATTAGTTTGCTATCGTTATTTTTCCTCTTGCCAAGAATGCTCTTTTGATTTAGTGCCCACTATTTAGGAGGCAAGTAGTCGGATCTGAAGTTGCTTTCATCCACTGATATAATTACTGCATCCTCTCTTAGAAACTATGATAGCAGTCGACTCACCCATAAGCGCTTGCTGTTATAAGCAGGATCTCTATATTTGACATTCGCTGCCTCTGTCTTGCCAAACTTCAGATGAAACTGCTCCTTGAGAATTTTGTGAATCGTTGAGATGCAAGGCACTTTGAATGGATACTTTGATGGCGAGCTTGTCTTCATTTCTTGCAATCGATTATGAATATTTCTTCCAGTGCACTGATAAATCCCAACCTCTTCAATGCATTCACCAACAGCAGCAACCAGCTGCTCATTATCTCTCTCCCTCCTCTTGCCAGATTTTTTTGGTTCTTAAGGATGCAATACTTTGGTTTTCAACTCATGCTTAAACTTCTCAACAGTTCTTGATACAAACTCTGCTGTCACTCGCAACTTCTTCGAAATTTACTTTGGCTTCAACTAATCTTCCATATACATTCTTACTATCTCAAGTCGCTTATGTGCAAGCTTTGCTTCTCAAGGTTTTAGGTATGGATTACAATCCTTCGGTAATTCATGGTTTAGCTACATTCTATTCTGTATAAGAGAGAGTAAACCTGTTTATATCAACTGCACTGGCTATCCTTCTTAAATCGACTGGGGTTTCTAAATTAGCATTATATTAGAATGATTCTTAAATCTTAATTTATTTGACTAACCTGCTTTGAATTGCGAAATTGACTCAAGAACTGCTCCAGAAATTGACACAATGAATCATCGTCATACATACTCTTGATATCAATCACGTCATTCAAGTAAGAATCTATACCATCCAAAGGCATCTTAATGATTAACCCTCCTTATAAAGAATCCACTTGAGGAGGAACTTCACCAGAGTTGAGGAGTGTTCCCGTATTATACGAATACTTAGCTGGTGCAACCACTTGAACGAAATTCTTACCCAAAATTACAGGTCCCCACTTTACGATTTGCTTGTCTTAAATCTTGACTCAACTCTACTTAATGCTTTCAAAGGAGTGCTGGCTGAGATGATCGTCGCTACCGATCGAGGTGAGCGATTATTCTTACTAAGATTATTAACCCTTTTCGGAGTATTGGCATGAGAGTTTTTTACTTTGAGTTGCTTTCATTATTTACAGTTTTATAATAATAGTTTAATTAACTTATCTGTTAAAACAACGATTAAATTATAATTAATTTATAAAATTCTACCAATGCAGCCAATGTCGGACGACATCAATCGAGAGCCGATTGATAACACTTTTCATAGAGTGTCCTTACCAATGAAATTCTACTTTGATCTGACCAACCCATAGCAACTTGAAGAGATTTTCTAAAAGGGAGGAAGTGCATTCCAAATACTCCATCATACACAAATCAAGATTCAGAAGGCAGGCAAATCCTAATCCAAAATAATGTTCGAGGGCACATTGTTAACATTTCTTCTGTTCTGTGATGACTACTGGAGCATGATTCTTATGGTTCAACTAAACAGGCTAACTAGTAAAGATCAGCATCAGTTTACCTAGACTTTCAAAATTGTAAAGAGAGCTTATGACTGTATAGTTCAATAACCTAAACATGCTACCTAAGGAAGTCTGAAAGATTTGGCAGCACTAAATTCTGTGTAAGATCAGTACAAATTGACAATTGATAGGGATACTCATTTTAAGAGCTTTGTAGATATGGTTCAGAGAATGAACAAAATCCAGAAAAACATGGGCTATACCACATCTGCTATGATGAAAAATGTTTAGTCGACTTTCAACAAGGACTTTTCCTATTTTAAAGTGGATGTGGATACTTCGTTATAAGACAATAGTATAGCCTCCAAATTTATGTTGCTTACATCAGCGGATATCTCTTAGCACTTCCCCCCGGCTGAGCTTGAACTTGTACAATAATTTCATTTCGAAGGCAGGAATGAATACGAAGAGCGCGTTAAAAATTACTTTATCGTGAAACGGCAGATTGAAAAAGGCTAAAAACCTCAAGCTCAATAGCCTATGGTTCAGACCAACTTATCCATTTAAGCTCCAAATTTGCAAAATTCGATGCACAGTTAGAACATGCTTGGGCTCAACAATCAATGCATGAGTAATGGCAATGGTACGAACCCGGAATCTTTCGAAATAAAGGACTTGTTGACTACATTCAAAAAAATTACAGACTCATAAATTCTATAAGAAACCAGATTCTCTACTGAATTATCTAAACTTCTGGTTACTACAAATTAAGATTTTATATCAAGTTTGATAAACAGCAATGTCCGTATTCTGCCAGATTAATTGAGAACTCTACAGGATATCAGCAACACTTCCAAGTAACTTCTGTAAAAGTATGAGAATTAGCTTCTGTTGTCAACTCAGAGTAAAACTAGTTACGATGAACGAAAGAAATCAATAAGCTAGTTTATTAGCTAATTTCTCAATAATTATAACTAATCGTGTTAATAAGGCGACTACTTTAAAGTCTTCACTTCTCAGGATGATGATCAGAATAGCAAGTTTTAAGACTTCCCACTAATTGATTAAGAGGCTACTGAAAAACTTATTAATAAGTTTAAATAAAGTGTGAAACTTGATGATACTGTGCTCAATAGAAATTCACTTTAATTCTAGTCTGAGGTGTAGGCATACAAAGACTAGCAGGTAAAGATCCGTCAATCAAAAGTAAACCAGAGAGAGAGATCCAAGTCAGAGAAGAAAGAGCAAACCATCGACGTTGGAACTGAGGATGTTTAGTAGCTTGAAGAATCCAAGAAAACGTTCACTCAAGAAAAGCCAAAACGTTTGACTTTCCAATTTTTGAACAAACGCACAGTTGAACAAATGAAAACCTCTGGAAACATGATAACTTCGACTGCTTTATTGAAATATCCTCAGGATCAGCCCTTCTTACGCTTTGAGTACGTAAAGGCCAGGCCAAAAGCTTTCAGAGAAGCCTAAATCTACTAACTGGGTAGTATGAAAACTTACTTGCTTGACTGTTACGATCACATTACTCAGCAGCTTTAAGGTGCCTATCAGATCAAGTTCTTAGGCTCTCCCTTCTTTGAAGAATCAGATTATCGCCTTATGTATACTCCTCACTACTCCTAATGCAAAAGAAATAGCTTCAAGATGAATGCCTTCTAGAATAGAAATAGAGGAATGGTATTCAACGCCAATTGCATTTTCAAGAGCTCACTTCGAGATGATCCAAATGGCTACTTTTACCTAACTGAAGTTATGGGGTTATTGGCTATACTTAACGATGCTCCTATGTTCGCCAATACTTTAGCATTCTCAATGATGGTTTGCGGATTGCTTGAGATGAAACCTGAATAGTTCTTGAACGATTACTTCCTAAATCCCCTGAGATTTCCACTCACTTCCGTCTTAAATTGGTGTGCATTTGATTGCAAATTTAGAAGTTACAAAGTTGCTCTTCTATTTCAAAAAGATATGTTTGATTACGACTTGTACAGGATGCAGAGTATTTGCAGGTTTATCAGTCTCAACAATAAAATATTCAAGCCTTTCTTTGAGGACCGACATGGAACTTTGATAGTTGAGCTGATCTACATGTTTGCAGACTCCCCTATTCCATAAAGTCACTTTGCAGTTTTAAGAATTGACAAAGATGGACAAATGCTGCTCATGTCAAGCAGACAGAAAGTAACCAGATTTCCAGTGATTATCAAGGATGAGAATGACTAAGAGGAGGTGATCATGAGTGTTATCTTGGAGTTGATGAATGACGATGGGGCTCTTTCAGGACTCAAGACTGTGTTCACCATCAAAATATATGGCTGTGAGCGTGACTTGACTCCTGTAACTACATTCTTGGGGGCTATGACAGACACCCACATTCTAGCTCGAGAATTTTTCCAAAGGATCTTTAGCTGGTAAGATTTTGACACATCTAATAATTTATAGGTATTCAGGCAAAGAATTGCTTTATGCTGTAGTCGACCTAAAACGGCAGCTCGATTATTTGATGATTTAGTCTAGCGCTCTCACATACGAGTATGCTAGTGACGTTGACTACAAAGATGAGGATGTGGATGCATGCAGAATGGTTACTTAAGAAGCTGATGAAATGACAAAACTGGTGAATGTCATTAATACTCTAAAGGGGCTGCAATAAGAAGATCAAGACCCTCAATCTTGTGCAGGTAATATTATTCACAAATAGAATTTCTATAGAGCATCATGTAAGCCAGCTTAAGGAAAAAATCATACTAAACGAAGCTAAACCCTACAATTATGATCCATATTTCATTATCGAAATCAGAGCATAAATCATCGATTTGATGTTGGTTTTAACAAGAAGCACTGATCAAAGTGCAAACTTTTAGCATGGCATTCCAGATTTATTGCTTAATTATTGAAGGAAATTTACCCAGGCTTTTATTAAAGATTTAGACAAAGAACTGGTAGATACAAATGCTCACTTGTATGACTGGATCACTACAAGGTAAACTCAATGAACTTTTAATATGTTGTTAATATAGAAATTAGGAGTTGTTCAATGAATGGCATCAATACTCTCTGGAGTATCTCAACCTCTAACTTCCTCAAGACTTAAGATTGCTCATTTAAATGACAAATCAAGAATCCACTATTCTCAACACCAGCGTTTCTCAACCCCCGTCTGCCCGCGTAACCTAGTTGGTTCGCTATGTTGATGACATACAGCAAGAGATTATTAAAAATGTCGTCTTACCATTAGAAAAACCAGTGCTAAGAACAAAGGAGGAGTAGAAAGAATTTCATATCACCAATGCTTTCAAAACTGAAAAACTTATTCCCTCAATTCTTTAACATTGCTTCAACCAGACAATCAAATCAAAGTAAGGATAACGTGTTGTTAATTATTAATAGTGTGCTATCAAAAATCAGAGAATCAGAACAGCAATTTACAGTTCTTGGCAAACGAGGGGTGAATTAAATCCATGGCCTAATTCAACAGAATAGATATCAATCTTCTGGCATTGGTGTTCACAACTAGTACAATCAATCACAGAATGACTAGTTCTCAAACTAGTGCAACTATTCTCAGCAGAATCAATACAGTCAGAACTATGCAAATGATTTAAGTCAACATCGTTACTCAAGCCTGGTTTCTAATTACAATGTTCCATGCTAATAGAGCCCTTTATCTCTTAATAGCTACCCTGTAAACCTAATGAACCAGAACCAATACCAAATTTATCAACAGTAATAAAACCAAAATATCTTATCCAATACTACTGACAAGGCTACAAAAAGTTAAGGCTCAACTCACACAGCCCAAATTAGCTCTTAACAAACTATGGGTTTTGGACCAACAAATAGCATACCAGCTCAAAATAATGCAAGTGGTTCCAATGCTTAGAAGAAAGTTAGCAGACCTAAAAAAGAAGTAAAGCTTAGAAAGCAAATGATAAGAAAAATCTCAAACTTATTGCACCCAAATCCAAAGTTGCCTTATAAGAAGAAGATAGTCATACTGATCCAACTTATGCCATAACAAACAAAGAAAGTTAAGAAAGGCAATAATCTTACTTAAAGTCCCATATCAAAAGCAGCTACTGATTAGAACATGCCTTTGGAAGAAAAAATCCTGAGTGGAACTGATTCTGATAATGAGTCTCGTAAACAAGCTGAAAATGTCAATGCTAATTCAGATTAGTCACAGAGTGTTGCTAAGAAGACATAACCCACCTCGATCCAAACTCCCAGCATGATTAGGGATTGCATGAAATAAATCCATAAAGTGCCTGATCAATCCCAAAAGCCTTTTGATGACATTTTAATCGAAAAGGGACTCAGCCAAAACAATAGGTACAGTCAAAATAGTTAGAATGTGCTTCCACAAGCTCAATCCAGGCAGTTGAATCCTGGTTTCTAGAATCAAAGTGGGAATATCTTCAATTACTTCAGTCCCTAGAAGAGTGATTAAGTGTCTTCAACTGCTGCTTAAACCCCAATCAAGATGCAAGTCTTAAATAATCAGCACTCTGGTATCATCAGAGATTAGAGCTAAGCCCTAACTGGTATGAACTAGAACTCATATATGGGCAGTCCAGTTGCAAATCTACCCCTATCTAATTAAATCTACTATAATAACTCCCTACAGCAAACTTAACCTTTCTCATAATATCCAAGCCCTGCAATAAATCCCATAAATCCACTTATGATTCTTCCTGCCTCGATGCAGCAACTCTAAAATTTGTAATTGCTTAAAATTCTATCATAGGAAGTGGAAACAACCCCTTTATCAATAGTATGAATAACAATTCTAGTATGAATAACAATTCATAAGTTCCTGATAATAAGTCCAGAAAAACTAGAACCCTATAGATGTAAGAAAAGACCCTATAGGTGGTAGAGAAGAAAGGAATCGAGAAAGGAAACAAAAACAAAAAGGTTACAAGAGAACTAAAAAACAGAAGAAGAAGGCAAATGTTAAGAAGAGACAGTTTCCTGCTTTCAGTGAATTGGTCTAGCAAACATTAATTTAAAACCCCGTGAATCAGAATTCCTCCTCAAAAGAAGGTTCCTTAGAAGATTTATTGATGCATGCGGAAGAGCCTGATCAAAACGTGTATTTACCCAACAATAGCAAAATTCACTTTCAAAACCCCAGTCTTGCTCTAAGAACTTGAGCGCTAACCAACTTCAACAGGATTCCCAAGTGCAAGTTGATGGCAACAAAAGGAATGAAGGATTTGTTCCTTGATGAGCTTAC
>ARYC01020356.1:0-13624 GCA_000711775.1 Oxytricha trifallax
GAAAGTTGGAGGAGATATAATAAGAATTCACAGAGTTAACGCTACTGAATATAAAGGGAAAATTTAATTCGATAAAATTAATATTAAGTTGAGATAGAGAAGTTATGAAGATGGCTAATAAGTGCAATTTACTTTTTAAGAGAGGGCACCTCCCTAATAAAATTATGAAAGTAAAATAAGATAGAAGCAAAATTGATATGCTCTTCATTGCGCAAGCACGTGCACACACAAACACACACACACACACTCAACCACATATTACAAGGAATATTAGATTCGATAAGTATATTTTTAATTTTAGAGGTCTGAAAGACTCGTCGTTTACTAAGGCAACTTCAATACAGTTAGCATTATAAGTTATTTAACAACCTGTTTAACTATCTTTGTAATAGAGCCGATTGAGTTTCTACAAGTTTACTTGTAGAAACTGGGTACCTAACTTATGTTCTCACAAAATTAAAAGTAAATTTTTATTTTTTCAAATGAAAAAAATTAAATAGGCTTAAAATTTTTTAACACATTTAAAAAATAGCATTCTTAACAATATTTTTTTCAAAAATTTAAAGATTTTAAAATGTGACAGCTAAAGTTTCCCCCCCCAAATTTTTAATATAAATGAATTAAGAGTTTTCTAATTAATCCATCTGCCATTCTTTGGGCCAAGGACATCTTAGAAGAGGCCCAAAATCGAAGGTTTAAATCATACTTGGCTTACTCGCTTTTCATTATCGGAGGACAAACAATTTATTGAAATTGAATAGAAAACTCTGTTTAGCTTAGTAAATGTAGGTTGAAATTATCGAGGAACTTCACAAGCTAGGCATCCAACACAACGTAGCTTACTTCATAAAGGTTTTAGGGAGCGAATCTAATTACGAGATGAGAAAATGAATAGCTTGAGAAATTAACTATGCTTAATCAGTTTGTTTTTTAATAGATTTGTCTTCGATGAATATGCCATTCGGAGAAATCAATAAAAAGAATTTAAATCATGCAAATATGATACTTTTGACTTGAATAGGCAGAAGAAAATTGAATTGTTAAGAAGTGTCAATATGCTGTTATGGACAAATTTTATGATGTGTTCACATCTGAGTTGCTGAGACTAGGAGTAATTTGTATATAATTTAATGAATTATTAAGATGGCCAAGTTATTGTTGGGACCAGTATCATTTCTATGAAAGATAAATAAATTTTGGAGATTCCTCTTTGTCCATGGATGGTTTAATTCATTTTGTGGACACCAGAAAGTAGTGAATTTGTACAGAGCTAGGTTTTAAAGGCTGCCCTACAAAAGCCAATACTTTCAAAGAGCCGAAAATAAGTACGAGAGAGATAATGAACAGCCTTGACAAATTATCTAATGTTTCTCACTATTTTTAATAGATTTGTCTTCGCATGCTGCAAATTCCATTCGCATTAGTCATACGATATTTAAATTATACCTTAATAGCCAATAAAACATGATAAGGGTCAAAATTTACCATGATGTCATTGAAGGAGGCCTCATGATAGTGTCCAGTGAGTTATATAAAAATTAAGTATATTTTATTATGATTTGCGATGGCTTTATATATAAATATTTGTTGGGGAAATTGTCATTTCTATAAGGGCTAGATTTTGTTGATTTATTTCATTTTCTGAAGCTTCTTAATTCAATATAAGAACGCCAAAATGCGTGATACGTGCAAATCCAGGAATTAAGGCCGAGGGGCTACTTTCGCAAGATAAAAACACCCAAAAAGAGTAGGTACTTGTCGTTTAACAATTGCATAGTCAATCAACTCTTGAACTCCCACTCAGTCCATCGAACCAAAGTTAGAAGGACTGAGTTGGAGTCCAAAGGTTTAGTTGGGATAGTTTGGATTTGATTGAATTTTAATAAAAATAAAATAAACAAACAAGTTGTCACTGGTCCTCCTCCTCCTCTCTCTAAGTATAAGGGGTTTTGGGGTATACCATAGTTCGTTGATACACCCAAAAATTATAGGTTGGTCCTTCTACCGACTCATATTCATACTCTTTGAGATGCGCCTATCTAGAAGACGACCTAGCTTTGTGAAGGTTTGTAACAAACATTTAAAAAAGCCTTTTTATTGAAGTTCTTGCCTCACTTAAGAGGCATATTGAGAACTGTTATATGCTGTTTATCTCAAAAATACTTATAAGCTACTTTGATAACGAGGGAAACTATAATAACGAAAGTTAAGATATGATGCTATAAATTCCTAACAGCAATCAAAAGAAAGATTCTAAGAAATTTAATTATGATATAAATTTATAATTAAAGTAACTCCTTATACTTTTAGTTAATTTTTTACTTTGGTATTATAAAAATAAATTCTATAAATTAGAAAGTAAAATTATATATCCCGCAAAATGTTTGGAGCTCAAAGACCAAGATGGCATATCAGAGATAAAGTAAGTATTTAATTATAATAATTTATTAACGTTTTTAAAAATATAAATATTTATATAAAAATTAATAAAATTAAAAATAAAAATAAAATAAATAATATAAATATATATAAAAAATTAAAGCTCTATGTCAAATGAAGCTCATAGATAAATCATTAAATAAAAAATAGTGAAAATGTACAAAGATAAGAGTATTGATCATGCGACTGCACAATTTTTTACAAATAAAATGAATAACTTTCCTCCTGTGCAGAAAGTTGGAGATATAATAAGAATTCACAGAGTTAACGCTACTGAATATAAAGGGAAAATTTAATTCGATAAAATTAATATTAAGTTGATATAGAGAAGTTATGAAGATGGCTAATAAGTGCAATTTACTTTTTAAGAGAGGGCACCTCCCTAATAAAATTATGAAAGTAAAATAAGATAGAAGCAAAATTGATATGCTCTTCATTGCGCAAGCACGTGCACACACAAACACACACACACACACTCAACCACATATTACAAGGAATATTAGATTCGATAAGTATTCTTTTTTAATTTTAGAGGTCTGAAAGACTCGTCGTTTACTAAGGCAACTTCAATACAGTTAGCATTATAAGTTATTTAACAACCTGTTTAACTATCTTTGTAATAGAGCCGATTGAGTTTCTACAAGTTTACTTGTAGAAACTGGGTACCTAACTTATGTTCTCACAAAATTAAAAGTAAATTTTTATTTTTTCAAATGAAAAAAATTAAATAGGCTTAAAATTTTTTAACACATTTAAAAAATAGCATTCTTAACAATATTTTTTTCAAAAATTTAAAGATTTTAAAATGTGACAGCTAAAGTTTCCCCCCCCAAATTTTTAATATAAATGAATTAAGAGTTTTCTAATTAATCCATCTGCCATTCTTTGGCCAAGGACATCTTAGAAGAGGCCCAAAATCGAAGGTTTAAATCATACTTGGCTTACTCGCTTTTCATTATCGGAGGACAAACAATTTATTGAAATTGAATAGAAAACTCTGTTTAGCTTAGTAAATGTAGGTTGAAATTATCGAGGAACTTCACAAGCTAGGCATTCAACACAACGTAGCTTTCTTCATAAAGGTTTTAGGGAGCGAATCTAATTACGAGATGAGAAAATGAATAGCTTGAGAAATTAACTATGCTTAATCAGTTTGTTTTTTAATAGATTTGTCTTCGATGAATATGCCATTCTGAGAAATCAATAAAAAGTATTTAAATCATGCAAATATGATACTTTTGACTTGAATAGGCAGAAGAAAATTGAATTGTTAAGAAGTGTCAATATGCTGTTATGGACAAATTTTATGATGTGTTCACATCTGAGTTGCTGAGACTAGGAGTAATTTGTATATAATTTAATGAATTATTAAGATGGCCAAGTTATTGTTGGGACCAATATCATTTCTATGAAAGATAAATAAATTTTGGAGATTCCTCTTTGTCCATGGATGGTTTAATTCATTTTGTGGACACCAGAAAGTAGTGAATTTGTACAGAGCTAGGTTTTAAAGGCTGCCCTACAAAAGCCAATACTTTCAAAGAGCCGAAAATAAGTACGAGCTGATATAATGAACAGCCTTGACAAATTATCTAATGTTTCTCACTATTTTTAATAGATTTGTCTTCGCATGCTGCAAATTCCATTCGCATTAGTCATACGATATTTAAATTATACCTTAATAGCCAATAAAACATGATAAGGGTCAAAATTTACCATGATGTCATTGAAGGAGGCCTCATGATAGTGTCCAGTGAGTTATAAAAAAATTAAGTATATTTTATTATGATTTGCGATGGCTTTATATATAAATATTTGTTGGGGAAATTGTCATTTCTATAAGGGCTAGATTTTTTTGATTTATTTCATTTTCTGAAGCTTCTTAATTCAATATATGAACGCCAAAAATGCGTGATACGTGCAAATCCAGGGATTAAGGCCGAGGGGCTACTTTCGCAAGAATAAAAACACCCAAAAAGAGTAGGTACTTGTCGTTTAACAATTGCATAGTCAACCAACTCTTGAACTCCCACTCAGTCCATCGAGCAAAAGTTAGAAGGACTGAGTTGGAGTCCAAAGGTTTAGTTGGGATAGTTTGGATTTGATTGAATTTTAATAAAAATAAAATAAACAAACAAGTTGTCACTGGTCCTCCTTCTCCTCCTCATCTCTCTGAGTATAAGGGGTTTTGGGGTATACCATAGTTCGTTGATACACCCAAAAATTATAGGTTGGTCCTTCTACCGACTCATATTCATACTCTTTGAGATGCGCCTATCTAGAAGACGACCTAGCTTTGTGAAGGTTTGTAACAAACATTTAAAAAATCCTTTTTATTGAAGTTCTTGCCTCACTTAAGAGGTATATTGATAACTGTTATATGCTGTTTATCTCAAAAATACTTATAAGCTACTTTGATAACGAGGGAAACTATAATAACGAAAGTTAAGATATGATGCTATAAATTCCTAACAGCAATCAAAAGAAAGATTCTAAGAAATTTAATTATGATATAAATTTATAATTAAAGTAACTCCTTATACTTTTAGTTAATTTTTTACTTTGGTATTATAAAAATAAATTCTATAAATTAGAAAGTAAAATTATATATCCCGCAAAATGTTTGGAGCTCAAAGACCAAGATGGCATATCAGAGATAAAGTAAGTATTTAATTATAATAATTTATTAACGTTTTTAAAAATATAAATATTTATATAAAAATTAATAAAATTAAAAATAAAAATAAAATAAATAATATAAATATATATAAAAAATTAAAGCTCTATGTCAAATGAAGCTCATAGATAAATCATTAAATAAAAAATAGTGAAAATGTACAAAGATAAGAGTATTGATCATGCGACTGCACAATTTTTTACAAATAAAATGAATAACTTTCCTCCTGTGCAGAAAGTTGGAGATATAATAAGAATTCACAGAGTTAACGCTACTGAATATAAAGGGAAAATTTAATTCGATAAAATTAATATTAAGTTGATATAGAGAAGTTATGAAGATGGCTAAACTGTGCAATTTTAATTTTTAAGAGAGGACACCTCCCTTATAAAATAATAAAAGTAAAATAAGACAGAAGCTTAATTGATATGCTCTTAATTGCGCAAGCACGTGTACACACACATTACAAGGAAAATTAGAAGCGAGAAGTATTCTTTTTTAATTTTAGAGGTCTGAAAGGCTCGTCGTTTATTTTGGCATCTTCAATACAGTTAGCATTATAAGTTATTTTACAACCTTTTTAACTATCTTTGGAATAGACCGATTGAGTATCTACAAAATTACTTGTAGAAACTGGGTAACTAACTTATGTTCTCACACAATTAAAAGTAAATTTTTACTTTTTCAAATGAAAAAAATTAAATAGGCTTAAAATTTTTTAACACATTTAAAAAATAGCATTCTTAACAATATTTTTTTCAAAAATTTAAAGATTTAAAAATGTGACAGCTAAAGTTTCCCCCCCCAAATTTTTAATATAAATGAATTAAGAATTTTCTAATTAATCCATCTGCCATTCTTTGGCCAAGGACATCTTAGAAGAGGCCCAAAATCGAAGGTTAAAATCATACTTGGCTTACTCGCTTTTCATTATCGGAGGACAAACAATTTATTGAAATTGAATAGAAAACTCTGTTTAGCTTAGTAAATGTAGGTTGAAATTATCGAGGAACTTCACAAGCTAGGCATTCAACACAACGTAGCTTTCTTCATAAAGGTTTTAGGGAGCGAATCTAATTACGAGATGAGAAAATGAATAGCTTGAGAAATTAACTATGCTTAATCAGTTTGTTTTTTAATAGATTTGTCTTCGATGAATATGCCATTCTGAGAAATCAATAAAAAGTATTTAAATCATGCAAATATGATACTTTTGACTTGAATAGGCAGAAGAAAATTGAATTGTTAAGAAGTGTCAATATGCTGTTATGGACAAATTTTATGATGTGTTCACATCTGAGTTGCTGAGACTAGGAGTAATTTGTATATAATTTAATGAATTATTAAGATGGCCAAGTTATTGTTGGGACCAATATCATTTCTATGAAAGATAAATAAATTTTGGAGATTCCTCTTTGTCCATGGATGGTTTAATTCATTTTGTGGACACCAGAAAGTAGTGAATTTGTACAGAGCTAGGTTTTAAAGGCTGCCCTACAAAAGCCAATACTTTCAAAGAGCCGAAAATAAGTACGAGCTGAGATAATGAACAGCCTTGACAAATTATCTAATGTTTCTCACTATTTTTAATAGATTTGTCTTCGCATGCTGCAAATTCCATTCGCATTAGTCATACGATATTTAAATTATACCTTAATAGCCAATAAAACATGATAAGGGTCAAAATTTACCATGATGTCATTGAAGGAGGCCTCATGATAGTATCCAGTGAGTTATATAAAAATTAAGTATATTTTATTATGATTTGCGATGGCTTTGTATATAAATATTTGTTGGGGAAATTGTCATTTCTATAAGGGCTAGATTTTGTTGATTTATTTCATTTTCTGTAGCTTCTTAATTCAATATATGAACGCCAAAAATGCGTGATACGTGCAAATCCAGGAATTAAGGCCGAGGGGCTACTTTCGCAAGAATAAAAACACCCAAAAAGAGTAGGTACTTGTCGTTTAACAATTGCATAGTCAATCAACTCTTGAACTCCCACTCAGTCCATCGAGCCAAAGTTAGAAGGACTGAGTTGGAGTCCAAAGGTTTAGTTGGGATAGTTTGGATTTGATTGAATTTTAATAAAAATAAAATAAACAAACAAGTTGTCACTGGTCCTCCTTCTCCTCCTCATCTCTCTGAGTATAAGGGGTTTTGGGGTATACCATAGTTCGTTGATACACCCAAAAATTATAGGTTGGTCCTTCTACCGACTCATATTCATACTCTTTGAGATGCGCCTATCTAGAAGACGACCTAGCTTTGTGAAGGTTTGTAACAAACATTTAAAAAATCCTTTTTATTGAAGTTCTTGCCTCACTTAAGAGGTATATTGATAACTGTTATATGCTGTTTATCTCAAAAATACTTATAAGCTACTTTGATAACGAGGGAAACTATAATAACGAAAGTTAAGATATGATGCTATAAATTCCTAACAGCAATCAAAAGAAAGATTCTAAGAAATTTAATTATGATATAAATTTATAATTAAAGTAACTCCTTATACTTTTAGTTAATTTTTTACTTTGGTATTATAAAAATAAATTCTATAAATTAGAAAGTAAAATTATATATCCCGCAAAATGTTTGGAGCTCAAAGACCAAGATGGCATATCAGAGATAAAGTAAGTATTTAATTATAATAATTTATTAACGTTTTTAAAAATATAAATATTTATATAAAAATTAATAAAATTAAAAATAAAAATAAAATAAATAATATAAATATATATAAAAAATTAAAGCTCTATGTCAAATGAAGCTCATAGATAAATCATTAAATAAAAAATAGTGAAAATGTACAAAGATAAGAGTATTGATCATGCGACTGCACAATTTTTTACAAATAAAATGAATAACTTTCCTCCTGTGCAGAAAGTTGGAGATATAATAAGAATTCACAGAGTTAACGCTACTGAATAAAAAGGGAACATAATTCGATAAAATTAATATTAAGTTGATATAGAGAAGTTATGAAGATGGCTAAACTGTGCAATTTTAATTTTTAAGAGAGGACACCTCCCTTATAAAATAATAAAAGTAAAATAAGACAGAAGCTTAATTGATATGCTCTTAATTGCGCAAGCACGTGTACACACACATTACAAGGAAAATTAGAAGCGAGAAGTATTCTTTTTTAATTTTAGAGGTCTGAAAGGCTCGTCGTTTATTTTGGCATCTTCAATACAGTTAGCATTATAAGTTATTTTACAACCTTTTTAACTATCTTTGGAATAGAGCCGATTGAGTTTCTACAAGTTTACTTGTAGAAACTGGGTACCTAACTTATGTTCTCACAAAATTAAAAGTAAATTTTTATTTTTTCAAATGAAAAAAATTAAATAGGCTTAAAATTTTTTAACACATTTAAAAAATAGCATTCTTAACAATATTTTTTTCAAAAATTTAAAGATTTTAAAATGTGACAGCTAAAGTTTCCCCCCCCAAATTTTTAATATAAATGAATTAAGAGTTTTCTAATTAATCCATCTGCCATTCTTTGGCCAAGGACATCTTAGAAGAGGCCCAAAATCGAAGGTTTAAATCATACTTGGCTTACTCGCTTTTCATTATCGGAGGACAAACAATTTATTGAAATTGAATAGAAAACTCTGTTTAGCTTAGTAAATGTAGGTTGAAATTATCGAGGAACTTCACAAGCTATGCATCCAACACAACGTAGCTTACTTCATAAAGGTTTTAGGGAGCGAATCTAGTTACGAGATGAGAAAATGAATAGCTTGAGAAATTATCTATGCTTAATCAGTTTGTTTTTTAATAGATTTGTCTTCGATGAATATGCCATTCGGAGAAATCAATAAAAAGTATTTAAATCATGCAAATATGATACTTTTGACTTGAATAGGCAGAAGAAAATTGAATTGTTAAGAAGTGTCAATATGCTGTTATGGACAAATTTTATGATGTGTTCACATCTGAGTTGCTGAGACTAGGAGTAATTTGTATATAATTTAATGAATTATTAAGATGGCCAAGTTATTGTTGGGACCAATATCATTTCTATGAAAGATAAATAAATTTTGGAGATTCCTCTTTGTCCATGGATGGTTTAATTCATTTTGTGGACACCAGAAAGTAGTGAATTTGTACAGAGCTAGGTTTTAAAGGCTGCCCTACAAAAGCCAATACTTTCAAAGAGCCGAAAATAAGTACGAGCTGAGATAATGAACAGCCTTGACAAATTATCTAATGTTTCTCACTATTTTTAATAGATTTGTCTTCGCATGCTGCAAATTCCATTCGCATTAGTCATACGATATTTAAATTATACCTTAATAGCCAATAAAACATGATAAGGGTCAAAATTTACCATGATGTCATTGAAGGAGGCCTCATGATAGTGTCCAGTGAGTTATATAAAAATTAAGTATATTTTATTATGATTTGCGATGGCTTTGTATATAAATATTTGTTGGGGAAATTGTCATTTCTATAAGGGCTAGATTTTTTTGATTTATTTCATTTTCTGAAGCTTCTTAATTCAATATATGAACGCCAAAAATGCGTGATACGTGCAAATCCAGGAATTAAGGCCGAGGGGCTACTTTCGCAAGAATAAAAACACCCAAAAAGAGTAGGTACTTGTCGTTTAACAATTGCATAGTCAATCAACTCTTGAACTCCCACTCAGTCCATCGAGCCAAAGTTAGAAGGACTGAGTTGGAGTCCAAAGGTTTAGTTGGGATAGTTTGGATTTGATTGAATTTTAATTAAAATAAAATAAACAAACAAGTTGTCACTGGTCCTCCTTCTCCTCCTCATCTCTCTGAGTATAAGGGGTTTTGGGGTATACCATAGTTCGTTGATACACCAAAAAATTATAGGTTGGTCCTTCTACCGACTCATATTCATACTCTTTGAGATGCGCCTATCTAGAAGACGACCTAGCTTTGTGAAGGTTTGTAACAAACATTTAAAAAAGCCTTTTTATTGAAGTTCTTGCCTCACTTAAGAGGCATATTGATAACTGTTATATGCTGTTTATCTCAAAAATACTTATAAGCTACTTTGATAACGAGGGAAACTATAATAACGAAAGTTAAGATATGATGCTATAAATTCCTAACAGCAATTAAAAGAAAGATTCTAAGAAATTTAATTATGATATAAATTTATAATTAAAGTAACTCCTTATACTTTTAGTTAATTTTTTACTTTGGTATTATAAAAATAAATTCTATAAATTAGAAAGTAAAATTATATATCCCGCAAAATGTTTGGAGCTCAAAGACCAAGATGGCATATCAGAGATAAAGTAAGTATTTAATTATAATAATTTATTAACGTTTTTAAAAATATAAATATTTATATAAAAATTAATAAAATTAAAAATAAAAATAAAATAAATAATATAAATATATATAAAAAATTAAAGCTCTATGTCAAATGAAGCTCATAGATAAATCATTAAATAAAAAATAGTGAAAATGTACAAAGATAAGAGTATTGATCATGCGACTGCACAATTTTTTACAAATAAAATGAATAACTTTCCTCCTGTGCAGAAAGTTGGAGATATAATAAGAATTCACAGAGTTAACGCTACTGAATATAAAGGGAAAATTTAATTCGATAAAATTAATATTAAGTTGATATAGAGAAGTTATGAAGATGGCAGTGCAATTTACTTTTTAAGAGAAGGCAGCTCCCTAATAAAATTATGAAAGTAAAATAAGATAGAAGCTTAATTAATATGCTCTTCATTGCGCAAGCACGTGTACACACACATTACAATGAAAATTAGAAGCGAGAAGTATTCTTTTTTAATTTTAGAGGTCTGAAAGACTCGTCGTTTACTAAGTCAACTACAATACAGTTAGCATTGTAAGTTATATAACAACCTTTTTAAGTATCTTTGGAATAGAGCAGATTGAGTTTCTACAAGTTTACTTAGAGAAACTGGGTAACTAACTTATGTCCCCACAAAATTAAAAGTAAATTTTTATTATTTCAAATGAAAAAAATTAAATAGGCTTAAAATTTTTTAACACATTTAAAAAATAGCATTTTAACAATATTTTTTTCAAAAATTTAAAGATTAAAAAATGTGACAGCTAAAGTTTTTCCTCCCCAAAATTTTAAATAAAAATGAATTAAGAATTTTCTAATTAATCCATCTGCCATTCTTTGCCCAAGGACATCTTAGAAGAGGCCCAAAATCGAAGGTTTAAATCATACTTGGCTTACTCGCTTTTCATTATCGGAGGACAAACAATTTATTGAAATTGAATAGAAAACTCTGTTTAGCTTAGTAAATGTAGGTTGAAATTATCGAGGAACTTCACAAGCTATGCATCCAACACAACGTAGCTTTCTTCATAAAGGTTTTAGGGAGCGAATCTAATTACGAGATGAGAAAATGAATAGCTTGAGAAATTAACTATGCTTAATCAGTTTGTTTTTTAATAGATTTGTCTTCGATGAATATGCCATTCGGAGAAATCAATAAAAAGAATTTAAATCATGCAAATATGATACTTTTGATTTGAATAGGCAGAAGAAAATTGAATTGTTAAGAAGTGTCAATATGCTGTTATGGACAAATTTTATGATGTGTTCACATCTGAGTTGCTGAGACTAGGAGTAATTTGTATATAATTTAATGAATTATTAAGATGGCCAAGTTATTGTTGGGACCAGTATCATTTCTATGAAAGATAAATAAATTTTGGAGATTCCTCTTTGTCCATGGATGGTTTAATTCATTTTGTGGACACCAGAAAGTAGTGAATTTGTACAGAGCTAGGTTTTAAAGGCTGCCCTACAAAAGCCAATACTTTCAAAGAGCCGAAATAAGTACGAGCTGAGATAATGAACAGCCTTGACAAATTATCTAATGTTTCTCACTATTTTTAATAGATTTGTCTTCGCATGCTGCAAATTCCATTCGCATTAGTCATACGATATTTAAATTATACCTTAATAGCCAATAAAACATGATAAGGGTCAAAATTTACCATGATGTCATTGAAGGAGGCCTCATGATAGTGTCCAGTGAGTTATATAAAAATTAAGTATATTTTATTATGATTTGCGATGGCTTTATATATAAATATTTGTTGGGGAAATTGTCATTTCTATAAGGGCTAGATTTTGTTGATTTATTTCATTTTCTGTAGCTTCTTAATTCAATATAAGAACGCCAAAATGCGTGATACGTGCAAATCCAGGGATTAAGGCCGAGGGGCTACTTTCGCAAGAATAAAAACACCCAAAAAGAGTAGGTACTTGTCGTTTAAAAATTGCATAGTCAACCAACTCTTGAACTCCCACTCAGTCCATCGAACCAAAGTTAGAAGGACTGAGTTGGAGTCCAAAGGTTTAGTTGGGATAGTTTGGATTTGATTGAATTTTAATAAAAATAAAATAATCAAACAAGTTGTCACTGGTCCTCCTCCTCCTCTCTCTAAGTATAAGGGGTTTTGGGGTATACCGTAGTTCGTTGATACACCCAAACATTATAGGTTGGTCCTTCTACCGACTCATATTCATACTCTTTGAGATGCGCCTATCTAGAAGACGACCTAGCTTTGTGAAGGTTTGTAACAAACATTTAAAAAAGCCTTTTTATTGAAGTTCTTGCCTCACTTAAGAGGCATATTGATAACTGTAATATGCTGTTTATCTCAAAAATACTTATAAGCTACTTTTATAACGAGGGAAACTATAATAACGAAAGTTAAGATATGATGCTATAAATTCCTAACAGCAATTAAAAGAAAGATTCTAAGAAATTTAATTATGATATAAATTTATAGTTAAAGTAACTCCTTATACTTTTAGTTAATTTTTTACTTTGGTATTATAATAATAAATTCTATAATTTTAGAAAATTAAAATAATAAATCCCGCAAAATGTTAGGAGCTCAAAGTCCAAGATGGCACATTAGAGATAAAGTAAGAATTTAACAATTTATTAAAGTTTATAAAAATATAAATAATTATACTAATATTAATATTTATTTAAAAAATAATAATAAAAAATATAAATAAAAAATATAAAAAATTAAAGCTCTATGCCAAATGAAACTCATAGATAAATCATTAAATAAAAAAATAGAAAAAATGTACAAAGATAAGAGTATTGATCATGCGGCTGTACAATTTTTATAAATGAAATGAATTACTTTCCTCCTGAGCAGAAAGTTGGAGATATAATAAGAATTCACAGAGTTAACGCTACTGAATAAAAAGGGAACATAATTCGATAAAATTAATATTAAGTTGATATAGAGAAGTTATGAAGATGGCTAAACTGTGCAATTTTAATTTTTAAGAGAGGACACCTCCCTTATAAAATAATAAAAGTAAAATAAGACAGAAGCTTAATTGATATGCTCTTAATTGCGCAAGCACGTGTACACACACATTACAAGGAAAATTAGAAGCGAGAAGTATTCTTTTTTAATTTTAGAGGTCTGAAAGGCTCGTCGTTTATTTTGGCATCTTCAATACAGTTAGCATTATAAGTTATTT
>ARYC01020357.1:0-12654 GCA_000711775.1 Oxytricha trifallax
AATTAACTATGCTTAATCAGTTTGTTTTTTAATAGATTTGTCTTCGATGAATATGCCATTCGGAGAAATCAATAAAAAGAATTTAAATCATGCAAATATGATACTTTTGATTTGAATAGGCAGAAGAAAATTGAATTGTTAAGAAGTGTCAATATGCTGTTATGTACAAATTTTATGATGTGTTCACATCTGAGTTGCTGAGACTAGGAGTAATTTGTATATAATTTAATGAATTATTAAGATGGCCAAGTTATTGTTGGGACCAGTATCATTTCTATGAATAAATAAATTTTGGAGATTCCTCTTTGTCCATGGATGGTTTAATTCATTTTGTGGACACCAGAAAGTAGTGAATTTGTACAGAGCTAGGTTTTAAAGGCTGCCCTACAAAAGCCAATACTTTCAAAGAGCCGAAAATAAGTACGAGAGAGATAATGAACAGCCTTGACAAATTATCTAATGTTTCTCACTATTTTTAATAGATTTGTCTTCGCATGCTGCAAATTCCATTCGCATTAGTCATACGATATTTAAATTATACCTTAATAGCCAATAAAACATAATAAGGGTCAAAATTTACCATGATGTCATTGAAGGAGGCCTCATGATAGTGTCCAGTGAGTTATAAAAAAATTAAGTATATTTTATTATGATTTGCGATGGCTTTATATATAAATATTTGTTGGGGAAATTGTCATTTCTATAAGGGCTAGATTTTTTTGATTTATTTCATTTTCTGAAGCTTCTTAATTCAATATATGAACGCCAAAAATGCGTGATACGTGCAAATCCAGGGATTAAGGCCGAGGGGCTACTTTCGCAAGAATAAAAACACCCAAAAAGAGTAGGTACTTGTCGTTTAACAATTGCATAGTCAATCAACTCTTGAACTCCCACTCAGTCCATCGAGCCAAAGTTAGAAGGACTGAGTTGGAGTCCAAAGGTTTAGTTGGGATAGTTTGGATTTGATTGAATTTTAATAAAAATAAAATAAACAAACAAGTTGTCACTGGTCCTCCTTCTCCTCCTCATCTCTCTGAGTATAAGGGGTTTTGGGGTATACCATAGTTCGTTGATACACCCAAAAATTATAGGTTGGTCCTTCTACCGACTCATATTCATACTCTTTGAGATGCGCTATCTAGAAGACGACCTAGCTTTGTGAAGGTTTGTAACAAACATTTAAAAAAGCCTTTTTATTGAAGTTCTTGCCTCACTTTAGAGGTATATTGATAACTGTTATATGCTGTTTATCTCAAAAATACTTATAAGCTACTTTGATAACGAGGGAAACTATAATAACGAAAGTTAAGATATGATGCTATAAATTCCTAACAGCAATCAAAGAAAGATTCTAAGAAATTTAATTATGATATAAATTTATAATTAAAGTAACTCCTTATACTTTTAGTTAATTTTTTACTTTGGTATTATAAAAATAAATTCTATAAATTAGAAAGTAAAATTATATATCCCGCAAAATGTTTGGAGCTCAAAGACCAAGATGGCATATCAGAGATAAAGTAAGTATTTAATTATAATAATTTATTAACGTTTTTAAAAATATAAATATTTATATAAAAATTAATAAAATTAAAAATAAAAATAAAATAAATAATATAAATATATATAAAAAATTAAAGCTCTATGTCAAATGAAGCTCATAGATAAATCATTAAATAAAAAATAGTGAAAATGTACAAAGATAAGAGTATTGATCATGCGACTGCACAATTTTTTACAAATAAAATGAATAACTTTCCTCCTGTGCAGAAAGTTGGAGATATAATAAGAATTCACAGAGTTAACGCTACTGAATAAAAAGGGAACATAATTCGATAAAATTAATATTAAGTTGATATAGAGAAGTTATGAAGATGGCTAAACTGTGCAATTTTAATTTTTAAGAGAGGACACCTCCCTTATAAAATAATAAAAGTAAAATAAGACAGAAGCTTAATTGATATGCTCTTAATTGCGCAAGCACGTGTACACACACATTACAAGGAAAATTAGAAGCGAGAAGTATTCTTTTTTAATTTTAGAGGTCTGAAAGGCTCGTCGTTTATTTTGGCATCTTCAATACAGTTAGCATTATAAGTTATTTTACAACCTTTTTAACTATCTTTGGAATAGAGCCGATTGAGTTTCTACAAGTTTACTTGTAGAAACTGGGTACCTAACTTATGTTCTCACAAAATTAAAAGTAAATTTTTATTTTTTCGAATGAAAAAAATTAAATAGGCTTAAAATTTTTTAACACATTTAAAAAATAGCATTCTTAACAATATTTTTTTCAAAAATTTAAAGATTAAAAAATGTGACAGCTTAAATTTCCCCCCCCCCAAAATTTTAAATATAAATGAATTAAGAATATTCTAATTAATCCATCTGCCATTCTTGGCCAAGGACATCTTAGAAGAGGCCCAAAATCGAAGGTTTAAATCATACTTGGCTTACTCGCTTTTCATTATCGGAGGACAAACAATTTATTGAAATTGAATAGAAAACTCTGTTTAGCTTAGTAAATGTAGGTTGAAATTATCGAGGAACTTCACAAGCTATGCATCCAACACAACGTAGCTTACTTCATAAAGGTTTTAGGGAGCGAATCTAGTTACGAGATGAGAAAATGAATAGCTTGAGAAATTATCTATGCTTAATCAGTTTGTTTTTTAATAGATTTGTCTTCGATGAATATGCCATTCGGAGAAATCAATAAAAAGAATTTAAATCATGCAAATATGATACTTTTGATTTGAATAGGCAGAAGAAAATTGAATTGTTAAGAAGTGTCAATATGCTGTTATGGACAAATTTTATGATGTGTTCACATCTGAGTTGCTGAGACTAGGAGTAATTTGTATATAATTTAATGAATTATTAAGATGGCCAAGTTATTGTTGGGACCAGTATCATTTCTATGAAAGATAAATAAATTTTGGAGATTCCTCTTTGTCCATGGATGGTTTAATTCATTTTGTGGACACCAGAAAGTAGTGAATTTGTACAGAGCTAAGTTTTAAAGGCTGCACTACAAAAGCCAATACTTTCAAAGAGCCGAAATAAGTACGAGCTGAGATAATGAACAGCCTTGACAAATTATCTAATGTTTCTCACTATTTTTAATAGATTTGTCTTCGCATGCTGCAAATTCCATTCGCATTAGTCATACGATATTTAAATTATACCTTAATAGCCAAATAAAACATGATAAGGGTCAAAATTTACCATGATGTCATTGAAGGAGGCCTCATGATAGTGTCCAGTGAGTTATATAAAAATTAAGTATATTTTATTATGATTTGCGATGGCTTTATATATAAATATTTGTTGGGGAAATTTTCATTTCTATAAGGGCTAGATTTTGTTGATTTATTTCATTTTCTGAAGCTTCTTAATTCAATATATGAACGCCAAAAATGCGTGATACGTGCAAATCCAGGAATTAAGGCCGAGGGGCTACTTTCGCAAGAATAAAAACACCCAAAAAGAGTAGGTACTTGTCGTTTAACAATTGCATAGTCAATCAACTCTTGAACTCCCACTCAGTCCATCGAGCCAAAGTTAGAAGGACTGAGTTGGAGTCCAAAGGTTTAGTTGGGATAGTTTGGATTTGATTGAATTTTAATAAAAATAAAATAAACAAACAAGTTGTCACTGGTTCTCCTCCTCATCTCTCTGAGTATAAGGGGTTTTGGGGTATACCATAGTTCGTTGATACACCCAAAAATTATAGGTTGGTCCTTCTACCGACTCATATTCATACTCTTTGAGATGCGCCTATCTAGAAGACGACCTAGCTTTGTGAAGGTTTGTAACAAACATTTAAAAAAGCCTTTTTATTGAAGTTCTTGCCTCACTTAAGAGGCATATTGAGAACTGTTATATGCTGTTTATCTCAAAAATACTTATAAGCTACTTTGATAACGAGGGAAACTATAATAACGAAAGTTAAGATATGATGCTATAAATTCCTAACAGCAATCAAAAGAAAGATTCTAAGAAATTTAATTATGATATAAATTTATAATTAAAGTAACTCCTTATACTTTTAGTTAATTTTTTACTTTGGTATTATAAAAATAAATTCTATAAATTAGAAAGTAAAATTATATATCCCGCAAAATGTTTGGAGCTCAAAGACCAAGATGGCATATCAGAGATAAAGTAAGTATTTAATTATAATAATTTATTAACGTTTTTAAAAATATAAATATTTATATAAAAATTAATAAAATTAAAAATAAAAATAAAATAAATAATATAAATATATATAAAAAATTAAAGCTCTATGTCAAATGAAGCTCATAGATAAATCATTAAATAAAAAATAGTGAAAATGTACAAAGATAAGAGTATTGATCATGCGACTGCACAATTTTTTACAAATAAAATGAATAACTTTCCTCCTGTGCAGAAAGTTGGAGATATAATAAGAATTCACAGAGTTAACGCTACTGAATAAAAAGGGAAAATAATTCGATAAAATTAATATTAAGTTGATATAGAGAAGTTATGAAGATGGCTAAAAAGTGCAATTTAATTTTTAAGAGAAGACACCTCCCTAATAAAATAATAAAAGTAAAATAAGACAGAAGCTTAATTAATATGCTCTTCATTGCGCAAGCACGTGTACACACACATTACAAGGAAAATTAGAAGCGAGAAGTATTCTTTCTTAATTTTAGAGGTCTGAAAGACTCGTGTTTACTAAGGCAACTACAATACAGTTAGCATTATAAGTTATATAACAACCTGTTTAACTATCTTTGGAATAGAGCAGATTGAGTTTCTACAAGTTTACTTAGAGAAACTGGGTAACTAACTTATGTCCCCACAAAATTAAAAGTAAATTTTTATTATTTCAAATGAAAAAAATTAAATAGGCTTAAAATTTTTTAACACATTTAAAAAATAGCATTTTAACAATATTTTTTTCAAAAATTTAAAGATTAAAAAATGTGACAGCTAAAGTTTCCCCCCCAAAATTTTAAATAAAAATGAATTAAGAATTTTCTAATTAATCCATCTGCCATTCTTTGCCCAAGGACATCTTAGAAGAGCCCAAACAAAAGATAAAAATCATACTTGGCTTACTCGCTTTTCATTATCGGAGGACAAACAATTTATTGAAATTGAATAGAAAACTCTGTTTAGCTTAGTAAATGTAGGTTGAAATTATCGAGGAACTTCACAAGCTATGCATCCAACACAACGTAGCTTACTTCATAAAGGTTTTAGGGAGCGAATCTAGTTACGAGATGAGAAAATGAATAGCTTGAGAAATTATCTATGCTTAATCATTTGTTTTTTAATAGATTTGTCTTCGATGAATATGCCATTCGGAGAAATCAATAAAAAGAATTTAAATCATGCAAATATGATACTTTTGATTTGAATAGGCAGAAGAAAATTGAATTGTTAAGAAGTGTCAATATGCTGTTATGGACAAATTTTATGATGTGTTCACATCTGAGTTGCTGAGACTAGGAGTAATTTGTATATAATTTAATGAATTATTAAGATGGCCAAGTTATTGTTGGGACCAGTATCATTTCTATGAAAGATAAATAAATTTTGGAGATTCCTCTTTGTCCATGGATGGTTTAATTCATTTTGTGGACACCAGAAAGTAGTGAATTTGTACAGAGCTAAGTTTTAAAGGCTGCACTACAAAAGCCAATACTTTCAAAGAGCCGAAATAAGTACGAGCTGAGATAATGAACAGCCTTGACAAATTATCTAATGTTTCTCACTATTTTTAATAGATTTGTCTTCGCATGCTGCAAATTCCATTCGCATTAGTCATACGATATTTAAATTATACCTTAATAGCCAATAAAACATAATAAGGGTCAAAATTTACCATGATGTAATTGAAGGAGGCCTCATGATAGTGTCCAGTGAGTTATAAAAAAATTAAGTATATTTTATTATGATTTGCGATGGCTTTATATATAAATATTTGTTGGGGAAATTTTCATTTCTATAAGGGCTAGATTTTGTTGATTTATTTCATTTTCTGAAGCTTCTTAATTCAATATATGAACGCCAAATGCGTGATACGTGCAAATCCAGGAATTAAGGCCGAGGGGCTACTTTCGCAAGAATAAAAACACCCAAAAAGAGTAGGTACTTGTCGTTTAACAATTGCATAGTCAATCAACTCTTGAACTCCCACTCAGTCCATCGAACCAAAGTTAGAAGGACTGAGTTGGAGTCCAAAGGTTTAGTTGGGATAGTTTGGATTTGATTGAATTTTAATAAAAATAAAATAAACAAACAAGTTGTCACTGGTCCTCTTCTCCTCCTCATCTCTCTGAGTATAAGGGGTTTTGGGGTATACCATAGTTCGTTGATACACCAAAAAATTATAGGTTGGTCCTTCTACCGACTCATATTCATACTCTTTGAGATGCGCCTATCTAGAAGACGACCTAGCTTTGTGAAGGTTTGTAACAAACATTTAAAAAAGCCTTTTTATTGAAGTTCTTGCCTCACTTAAGAGGCATATTGATAACTGTAATATGCTGTTTATCTCAAAAATACTTATAAGCTACTTCGAAAACGAGGGAAACTATAATAACGAAAGTTAAGATATGATGCTATAAATTCCTAACAGCAATTAAAAGAAAGATTCTAAGAAATTTAATTATGACATAAATTTATAATTAAAGTAACTCCTTATACTTTTAGTTAATTTTTTACTTTAGTATTATAAAAATAAATTCTATAAATTAGAAAGTAAAATTATAAATCCCGCAAAATGTTAGGAGCTCAAAGACCAAGATGGCACATCAGAGATAAAGTAAGAATTTAATAATTTATTAAAGTTTATAAAAATATAAATAATTATACAAAAATAATAAAATTAAAAATAAAAATAAAAAAAATAAATAAAAAATATAAAAAATTAAAGCTCTATGCCAAATGAAACTCATAGATAAATCATTAAATAAAAAATAGAAAAAATGTACAAAGATAAGAGTATTGATCATGCGACTGCACAATTTTTACAAATAAAATGAATAACTTTCCTCCTGAGCAGAAAGTTGGAGATATAATAAGAATTCACAGAGTTAACGCTACTGAATAAAAAGGGAACATAATTCGATAAAATTAATATTAAGTTGATATAGAGAAGTTATGAAGATGGCTAAACTGTGCAATTTTAATTTTTAAGAGAGGACACCTCCCTTATAAAATAATAAAAGTAATATAAGACAGGAGCTTAATTGATATGCTCTTCATTGCGCAAGCACGTGTACACACACATTACAAGGAAAATTAGAAGCGAGAAGTATTCTTTCTTAATTTTAGAGGTCTGAAAGACTCGTCGTTTACTAAGGCAACTTCAATACAGTTAGCATTATAAGTTAAACAACATATAAAAATAGCAATGAAATGAAAAGTTGAAATTAACAAATTAACATTAGAAATGGATACAAACTCAAATTTACAAAATAAAAATAAATTTAAGTATTAAATGAAAAAAAGAAAAAGGCTATGTTTAAACATTAAAAAAAATTCTTAAAATATTTATTTATTTAAATTTAAAAATGGGACAGCTTATAACCCCAATTTAAATAAAAATAAATTAAGAATTTTCTAAATAATACATCTGCCAATCTTTGGAAAAGGAAATTAGACGCCCAAATAAATTAAAATATACTTGGCTGACTCATTGTATAGCGAGGCAAAAATTATTAAACTAAATAGAAAAATTAATTACCATAGTAAATTTTAAAGATTACTTCGCAAGCTACAAACAAAACCCAAAACCCACTATAGATTAATAAATGCTTTGATTTGAAGGGTTTAAGCCCAGTATTATTGAGCTTAGAAGACAAAATCATTTTATTTTTTAAGACAAACAATGAAATTCAGAGTATTAATAATCAAAAATTCTTGAATATAAATAAATTAGGAACCTTGCGCTCTCAAGTGGGTCAAGTATGTATCTAAAATTTACAGAGAAGTAAAAAGCCATCACAATAAACATTAACAATTCTTTTAATTTCTTAGCAGACATCTTCTTACTTTATATGTTTCTGAGCCAAACTTATTTATTATTTTTCATGCTTTGTACCAAAGTAAGACATACATTCCATGTCACATTTCTAATATATTGCTGCTACTGCCCAAACATCCCATTAAACAGAACCATTAGTCCAATTCTCTCTTATTGGGAAGTAACCTTGAGTACCAAGTACCTGTGCTAAAGTGACAATCTCCTATCTTAAAGCTCTATTGAAATCGATAACCACTACTTCTAAAGGGCAGAGATTTAGCATAACGTTTTCAGGCTTCAAATCTCTATGAACATATCCAAGTTAATGCAACTCCTTAACATCCTGAATCATATATGAGAGTATATCGTTTAAATCATCAGGGTATCTATTGTGATATAGGTAGTCTCTCAGAGTCATCTCAAATTTCTTTAGCCTTAATTCGATGAAACCATAACTTAATATAACACCATTTAGTTTAAGCAAATTCTTGCAGTCTTTTCTTTAGGCCTCTCTAAGTACCATGTATTCAATAGCAAACTCGTATCTAATACTGTTGGTTCTTAATAAGATAACTGAATGGATACACCTTGTATTCATACTCATCAACTACTATGAGCTTTGCTTTTGCAGGCACGTTTATATTCAAGTAGTTTTCAATACAAGTGCTGAGATCAACTGCATTTAATGCAGGTATATTCATAGACTTCGCTTAGAAGCATGCTAAAATTGTATTACCTGCTGTGGTTCATCGATTCATATCGCTTCTGTCTCTTGAATCTCTCTTGCTGCTCTCTTTATGACTCAAGAGTATTAGATTTTCTTTTAGCTGGCACTATTTTTTAGTCTCTTAATCTTCAATCAAGAACTCACAGAGGTGATGCTTTTGCATATGCCTTTTAACTTTAGCTGAGTGAGTATATGATTTCATGCATGTCGTACACTAATACCTACCATCAACCTTTTCATGCTAGAAATAGATATTGGCTTTGCCAGAGTGTACCTCTTTAAGGTGTCTCTTCAAGCTTTGTTCAGTTGAGAAATGATTCTAGCAGTCTTCACATTAATATGTATTTATCTTTTCGATTGGTTGCTGTTCTTTTAGCTCCTCAACATAATCAATTTAAGTTACCCCTATCTCTGCACTCTCCCTCTGGTTAATACTTCTATGATAAAAACCTCTGCTTCAAATTCAAGAGCTCTTAGCTCTACCTCCCTCCCAACATAAATGATTTCAGGCTTTTTAGTGGAGCCAAAGTTGAGCATTGATTGACCTGCTCCTAAAAGTGCCGCTCTACGATTTAAGTTGACCGCCATGTTTAAATTCAAATTTAAATTTCTATTATAAAGCTCTTAAAACCTCTATAGCTATATCTGGACTATATAGAAGTTGCAACAGCATTAATCATGGTTTGATCTAAGCTCTAAGACTTCATATTTATACTCAGTTTATAAGTATAATTTTCCTAATTTTACTCTTAATAATTTGGATTATGGTACCAACTCAGATAAAGTTCAGGTTGGTACTGGTACCAATTAAGTTTTAAACCAGATTGGAACTTTTCCATTAAAACCTCACTGGATTAAAACTAGGTACTAATTAAGTTTTGGTACTATTAAATTGGTACCAATTAAACTTAAACGAATTAAGTACCAGTACTAATCAAATTTAAACAAATTTAGTACTAATTTAATGGAACTAAATTGATAAAAATGGAGCTCCATCTCTGAAGTTTGTTACAGCTTCTGCCAGCTTTCGCCACGTATCCTTACCAGGTTGACCTCCTATAAGATGCCCATATTTAATACTAAGATTTTTAACAGTAAGATCCAGAACTCTATATATTAAAATTTGAAATTCAATAACAAGAGAAGGAACAAGGATGGAATCTATAAGTACTGCAATGAAGAGAGTTGAAGCTTAAGAAATGATCTCAAGATTTAGAAGCAAGGAAGATCTCTATCGATACCTCACTCAGCATGGTAAGCATGTGAAATATACTCAATCAAATGCTATAGTGGGTTTATTCCTTCCAACGATGGAAGGTACCAAAATTTCATTCGTAAAAGCTATACTCTGCGATGAGAAGAAAGCTTCAAAAACAGTGAAATAAAGTTGATAGATATACCAAACTACCCAGAGATTTCAGTCACTAATCTCTACGAGGATGCGATGAAAGATGAAGAGTTGGTAGTTTTCCTTCCTACCAAGAAACAACTCTCTAACAAGCTTCCAGAAAGGAGCTTCTTCTTTGGAGTTCTCGGCACTTTAAGAGAGAGTTATCTCAGAGAGATCATTGAAGAAGCTCACAAAAAACGCTACTCTATTTCTCCTGAAGATTAAAAGAAGCAAGGCACACTAATAAGCGAGACCTGGCTCGCTGAGCTTAAGAAGCACCCATTCCTCTCTAGTAAGCTTTGATTCATAACTTTGTAGGGAAACCTGGAACTGGTATATTCCTAATGAAAGAGCATGCGAAGGTTCACAGAGAGAGAAAGTCATAGACTATTTATGAAGTGAGCGAGACTTTATAAAGATGTCTAAAAACCAGAAGAATGAACATAGATGCAGGAGCTGGCACAAAGAGAAGAAATATGGGCCCAAGCAAGCCATAAGAAGAGGAGAAGAAAGAAAAGCCAAAACCCTTTATGGGCCAATTTAATATGTGAACATATTCATTCATTTAAATCTAAAACTTATTTATAAACATTCATTCTTCCCTCTCTCGCACAAACTGTTGTCTTACCTACACTCACTCTCTTACAGCTGCTTTGAATCAAGTCTACTGAATCGATAGACAAGTCATGCATAAGATGATACAGCAGCAGCTTCTTGTAGTGAGTCTTGATTTAACTCCAATAAAATTCAATTCCATTAAATTAAGGGCTATAAGGAACGTTCTATACAGGAGTTATGTTTAACCCTTCATAAGCTTTCTTAGACTCCTTAGTCTTATGAACTGAGAGGTTATCAACAAACAGAATGATCTCTTGGTTACTATACTTCTCTCAGAGCTTATGTAGGAACTCTATATACTACTCTCGCTTAATAGAGCGAGGGTGAATAACATAACTCTCTAAGCCGAATCTTCACTAATACCGCTAAAATTGCATGAGTGACAACCTTCACTTTCTAATAATAAACTTCTATATTATCATACTTCTTATACCAAGACCTATTAATAAAGGTGTTGAAGGTAAACACAGCTTCATCAGCATGTATGAACTTGATGTTATTGTAATAGCTCTCTCCATTTAATCATATATATAGTTTAAATAATTACAATAAAATGGCACTGTAAATCAATCACTCTCTTCACTCTGTTGACAGTCTTGAAAGTAATACCATTTCTTCTATAAATGTTGGCTATAGTCTAAGGAGAGATACGCATCAGGAAACTTGCGATGAAACATCACAGCTCGCTAGTCTAGAGGAAAGGTGCCCAATACTTTAAAGTCTTAGAGTCACAGAGGTAGTCAATATGGTGCTGTGAGAACTTTAATTTTATTACAGGATGCTTTCAAGTACCAGAATTAAAATGCTAAAAAGCCAACAAGCAATGATACCTAACAGTAGAGGCACTCTTGCGCAAGAGCTTTGCTATAGCAGCATAATTCAATACTGGTTTGACTTAATCTAAATTAATACTCGTACCATACCTAAGCTTAACCAATAAATCTAAATATCACTCATCATAAATAGACCCTAAATTTCGCTAATTTCTATTTCTCATTTTGCAAATTGGCCTAATTTCTCAACTAACCCCAATAAGACCCCAACTATACCCTACAAATCAAAGCACTTATAAACCTCACTAAGGGGTTTTGGGGTTTTGAATACTCGCCCTGGCTCAACCCAATCGAATAGTTGTTTGCATACATAAAAAAGAACCTCAAGTAGCAGAACATCATTAGCAAATAAGCATATTGCTCTTTAAAAATTATAGAGTGCAGCTTGTCAAGCGCATCCAAGAGATAATCAAAAATATGAGCGAGGATGATGTTTGAGGACTCTGGGCATTCAGCATCAAGAAATGGATTCATACTCTTAGGTATGGCTTTATTAGAGATTCTACTCAAAACTTAGAATTGCACCATCCATCGAAATTTCTATAAGCGCTTATAATTATTCTATCATACATACTACTGCAACTACTATTGCTGCTGCTATTACTGCTGCTACTAATACTGTCTTTAAAATCAACACATGTATTTATGAGGATACCTAGAAATCGCAGTTTTCACAAGTCTTTTCAGATATTTATGAATTCTTGACAAGCTCTATTCAATTCTTCATGACTACTCCCTGTATTGCAATTTTCTATCACCTAAAAGTGAACTCGAGAAGAGTTGAGCAAATTTACCTATAGCTATACAAAACTTGCTTTAAATACAACTGTTTCAAGAATTACATAATTTTGCGAGGGAGGAATATAATAAGTATCAGACTATTAGAATTCTTAAGAATGCAGGCATGATCTATTAAATTTCCAACTTCTGCTAAATTTTTTTGATCAGCATCCTTTTATTAGCACTGCTGCAATCTAGAACTCTTAGACCTCGCAATTTTTGATAGCTTGGCCAATATCAGAGATTTTCAAGATTTTTAACCTCTCTTCTCAAAATGGGATTTTGGTCACCA
>ARYC01020358.1:0-10740 GCA_000711775.1 Oxytricha trifallax
AATCAAAGCACTTATAAACCTCACTAAGGGGTTTTGGGGTTTTGGAATACTCGCCCTGGCTCAACCCAATCGAATAGTTGTTTGCATACATAAAAAAGAACCTCAAGTAGCAGAACATCATTAGCAAATAAGCATATTGCTCTTTAAAAATTATAGAGTGCAGCTTGTCAAGCGCATCCAAGAGATAATCAAAAATATGAGCGAGGATGATGTTTGAGGACTCTGGGCATTCAGCATCAAGAAATGGATTCATACTCTTAGGTATGGCTTTATTAGAGATTCTACTCAAAACTTAGAATTGCACCATCCATCGAAATTTCTATAAGCGCTTATAATTATTCTATCATACATACTACTGCAACTACTATTGCTGCTGCTATTACTGCTGCTACTAATACTGTCTTTAAAATCAACACATGTATTTATGAGGATACCTAGAAATCGCAGTTTTCACAAGTCTTTTCAGATATTTATGAATTCTTGACAAGCTCTATTCAATTCTTCATGACTACTCCCTGTATTGCAATTTTCTATCACCTAAAAGTGAACTCGAGAAGAGTTGAGCAAATTTACCTATAGCTATACAAAACTTGCTTTAAATACAACTGTTTCAAGAATTACATAATTTTGCGAGGGAGGAGATATAAAAAGTATCAGACTATTAGAATTCTTAAGAATGCAGGCATGATCTATTAAATTTCCAACTTCTGCTAAATTTTTTTGATCAGCATCCTTTTATTAGCACTGCTGCAATCTAGAACTATTAGACCTCGCAATTTTTGATAGCATTGACCAATATCAGAGATTTTCAAGATTTTTAACCTCTCTTCTCAAAATGGGATTTTGGTCACCATAATTTTGCGAAAAGAGACTAAAAATGCAAAATTCATTCTAAAGGCCTTGATTTTTCAAAAATTTGACCAACCTTCCCTAAAATGGTCATTGTAACAACAAATCTCAATTTTGACCACTAATTTTGACAATTTGGCTGTATCAATGCATTTTGACCACTTTATGACCATTCTACTTGTATATGACACGCATAAATAAAGACATATCAATATAAGTCAAAAACAGAAAATTTGGCCATTTTGACAATAAATCCTCACTTTGGCCATTTTATATAGCATCATCATAATAAATGTCGATTTTGACTACAAATATATGTAAAAGTGACCACTTTGTAAGAAAATCTAACATTTTGACCCTTTTTCTAAAATTAGACTTTTCAAGAATTACATCAGCAGTAAATATTTATATAATTAAGTTTGTATTTTAATTTTCACAATTCCCCGATTCGAATGTATTTTATCAATATTGAAATTTAATTTAAAATTACTCATGTTAGTAAATAGGAATAAATTAAACTTAATTTTAATCAAAAGTAAACTTCATTTTAGTTTCCTATAATTAATTAATGTACTTAATGATATAAATTAAAAATTCTAATATATTTAATTGGCTTAAGTTGCAAAAATAAATATGTTTAAATTCATAAATTCATAATAAAATAAAATTCTTTCATAATTACAAATATTTCTAACATAAAATGTTATAAACGTTTAAAGTTGGTATATTATATATTTCTTTGTAGCAAAGGATTTCTTTATTGACAATTTTTATACTATTTTGACTAATTGCTTCGATGAACTGAAAGATTATCCATAAATTCAACTAGTCTTTGGTCAGGAAATCTCTATTTGAGCTCAGTCAGATACTAGACAAACTCAGGATTTCGCACAATCCCAGCGAGTAAAGCATAAGTTGTGATTTCAGATCTTCGATCCTTGTGATACGGATGGGAATAGGTGATTAGCTAAGCTGGGTGGATGGAGAGAAAATTGCCTCATCAACAAAGATAACCTTTGCACTATGCTCGAGTTCATTGATAGAGGTTGTTTTAATCATAAATTTTAGCGCAGTTAGCTTCTCAATTGGAGTGAACTCACTTCGTTTTACAAGCTTTATAGTCTTAAATTTTATTCCCTGACTTTTATATAGCCATTACAAGGTTGAGGCACTAATCTTAGATTCAGGGAACTATCTGTGAAACATAACTACTCGTTCCTTCAGTGAAAGACCAACTCAGTTCTGAAGAGTGTCTGATCTGGTAAGATACTCAGTTTAAGAGTACGGAATCTTCAAGGGGATAGTAAATTTCTATTAGTCGTGAGCGTGTAACTGGACGACTATAGACTTCGTATAGTCTTTAGAGCTAGTCTTGAAAATTTAACTTACAGATTTTATATCTAGGATTTTGTAAAAGAATCTTTAGAGCTATCCATTAACATAGTTAAGTTATCAAGGAATCTTTTGGCTGTTATCGCATTAATTTTCATGATATAGGGTAAAGAACTTTCTATAAATTAGTAACTAAATAGAGGGTTTTGTGTTATATAGTATAGTACATAAATTAATTATTGAATAAAACTTATAAATGCTATTTAATAATGATAACTTTGAATGGCATTTTATTAATTTAAGATTAATCTGTTGCCTAATTTTTTATAATTCTTGAATCATGGGGATTATAATTTTTATTATCATTAATAACCTTCCCTAAATCAAGATAATACCATATGAATTGATTTATTTATAATTTTTATTCATATATTTTAATATTAAGTTTAAAATTAAACCTTTCTTTCATATATTTATAATTTAATTTATCTTTCTAATTTTTAATCCTAATTGAAAATCATACTTATAATTTAATCAATAAATTTAACCACTAGAAAGTCAATGAAAAATTGATCATTAGCAGCTTTGAACATTATATTTAGATCCTATTTTTTCTCCAAAAATTACCTTTTTTATCTTTTCTACTTTGGATAATTAATTAAATAGAACAAACAAGAAAATAAGCTCAAAATTATTAAGTTATAGCAAGGGTAAGAAGTCAATGAATGAAATATCATGAAAGTTAATGTCTAGTAATTTAAATAGACAATATATACTTCTATGATTGAGATTCCTCGACTTTGACAAGAATTGAAATATATGACCAAGTATTAAGACTGTTCTTAGGAGCTGGAACAAGATTTGGAGAAATTGAATGTTTTACTAGATATCAGCATTCCTTCTTTTGACAGAAAGTCTCCAGAGCTTGTTTAGCAAGTATAGCAGTCGAGAGCATTATCAGAACCAAATTCTTATTTCAGTCTCCATAAAAGAGATTGATATCATAAACCAGAAATCCTTTGTCGATATTGGGACAAGATGGTGATAGCTTGCAATTAAATAATACAGCTCTACATCTTGAACTGGAACATAACATTACATAATATTGCCTAAGGGTCCTTAAAGTCGGAAAATCCTCACAATCACTCTTATTTCTGAGACTAGGTAATACACTACAGACATAAAAGAAATGATATGGTTTTTTAATTCTAATAGAATTAAAGTTTATATGATAATATTGATTTCTTCAAATTAGATTGGAATCACATACCAATTAAAAAATAATAAGTAAAAGAACACCTAGCGTAGTAAAGCCTAAACTTAAACGATGTCAAATGAATTGATAAGTTAGAATTTTTGAGAGTAGAGTAGAAATTTAAAATGTTAAAATAACTATACGATGCAAATGAATAGTTTATTATTAAAAAATTATCATATCTAGTTACCAACCGAGAAAATTCCATCTCTGAGGTTGTGGTTGCGGGCGAAAATCTCAATCATGAAACCCCCAGGGCATAGGCTTTCAGCTAAAGCATACTACTCATCAGGTTTTTACGAGGCATTTCTTATTGGGGCTGCAACTACATTAGAACCTTGTATCCATCTTTTCTAATTTTGTAATTTCCTATGCCAAAGATGAAAGCCTTTTCAAAGGCATGTCTGGTTGCATGCCCATTACCTGATCTAACCTAGCCATCTAAAGTTGTGTTTGTCCAAATAAACTCATCTACATACCTAAACAATAATTATTAAATAGAAATAAAAACTTACGTATAACCTAGCTTTTTCATCTCATTGAGCACAATTTCTTATTTAGCATTGACTACCCAAATTATAACAAACCCATCTTTATGAATCAAGTGAAATGGAATCTAAAAAATATGTTTATCACTGAGTAAATTATATGAAGGCTTAAACCCTTGTTTAGCATTCAAAACCCCAAAACCCTTTCAGTAGTTTGATTGAGTTTTTGATTGATAAAAGTAGACTATTAGTGCATACTTTTTATTAGGGTTTTAATAGGGTTTATGTAGGGGTTTAATGTTTAAATATTAGTAATTTAAGTGAGTATATGCGAGGTATGGGGTCAGTTTATGATAGTGAGTATATAGATTTATTGTTTAAGTTGCGATATGGATGTGATTAATATAGTGAATAACTCAAGCCTGTTCTGAATTATACGTCTATAGCAAGGCTATTCCATAAATCTCCAGCAACTGTGAGGTCTCGCTGTCTATTAGCATTCAAAACCCCTTAATGAGGTTTATAAATGCTTTAATTAGTAGGGTATAGTTGGGGTCTTATTGGGGTTAGAAGAGAAATTAGGCAATTTTGCAAAATGAGAAATAGAAATTAGCGATATTTAGGGTCTATTTATGATGAGAAGTATTTAGATTTACTGCTTAAGCTTAGGTATGGTACGAGTATTAATATAGACTAAGTCAAACCAGCACTAAATTATGCAGCTATTGCAAAGCTCTTACACAAGAGTGCCTCAACTGTTAGGTATCACTGCATGTTAGCTGTTTAGCACTTTAATTCTGATACTTGAAAACATCCAGTAAGAAAATAAAAGTTCACTCAGACCCATATTGACTACCTCTGCGACTCTAAGACTTTAAAGTATCGGGCACACTTTCCACTAGACTAGCGAGCTGTAATATTTCATCGCAGGTTTCCTGACATACGTATCTCTCCTTAGACTATAGCCAATACTTATAGAAGAAATGGTATGACTTTCAAGACTGTCAACAGAGTAAAGAGAGTGATTGATTTTACAGTGCCATTTTATAGTAATAATTTAAACTATATATGATTAAATACAGAGAGCTATTACAACAACATCAAGTTCATACACGCTGATGAAGCAGTGTTTACATTCAAAACCTTTATTAATAAGTCTTGGTATAAGAAGTATGATAATATAGAAGTCTATGATTAAAAAGTGAAGGTAGTCACCCATGCAATTTTAGCTGGTATAAGTGAAGATTCAGGCCTAGAGAGTTATGATATTCACCCTCGCTCTATTAAGCGAGAGTAGTATATAGAGTTCCTACACAAGCTCAGAGAGAAGTATAGTAACCAAGAGATCATCCTGTTTGTTGATAACCTCTCAGTTCATAAGACGAAGGAGTCTAAGAAAGCTTATGAAGAGCTACATAACTCCTGTATACAACGTTCCTTATAGCCCTTAATTTAATGGAATTGAATTCTACTGGAGTTAAATCAAGACTCACTACAAGAAGCTGCTGCTATATCATCTTATGCATGACTTGCCCATCGATACAGTAGACTTAATTCAAACCAGCTGTAAGAGAGTGAGCGTAGAAAAGACAACAGTCTGTGCGAGAGAGGGAAGAATGAATGTTTATAAATAAGTTTTAGATTTAAACGAATGAATAAGTTCACATATTAAACTAACCCATAAAGGGGTTTGGCTTCTCTTTCTTCCCCTCTTATTATGGCTTGCTTGAGCCCATATTTCTTCTCTTAGTGCCAGCTCCTGCATCTATATTCATTTCATCTGGTTTTTAGACATCTTTATAAAGCCTCTTGCTCACCTCATAAATTGTCTGAGACTTTCTTTCTCTGTGAACCTTTGCATGATCTTTCATAAGATATATACCAGTGCCAGATTTTCCTACAAAGTTACATGTCAAAGCTTACTTGAAAGATAAGGATGCTTCTTAAGTTCCTCTAGCCAAGCTGAGCTTATTAGAATGCCTTGCTTCTTCTAGTCTTCAGGAGAGATAGAATATCGTTTCTTATGTGCTTCTTCAATTATTTCTCTGAGATACTCCGCTTTTATTGTACCAAGAACACCAAAGAAAAAGTTCCTCTCCGGTAGTTTATTAGAGAGTGGTTTCTTGGTAGGAAGGTAAACTACCACTTCCTCATCTTACATGGCATCCTCATAAAGATTAGTGACTGAAATCTCAGGGTAGTTTGGTATTTCTATCAACTTAATTTCAGTGTTTTTGAAGGCTTTCTTCTCATCACAGAGTATCGCTCTTAGAAATGAGATTTTGGTACCTTCCATCGTCGGAAGGAATAATCCAACTGTTTAAGATGTCAATAGTCGTCAAGTTATCTTACCATGTAAAGTTAAATATCGATAGAGATCTTCCTTACTTCTGAATCTTGAGATCATTTCTTGAGCCTCGACTCTTTTCATTTGATCATTGAGTGATTCCATCTTTTGTTCCTCTTCCTATTATTGAATTTCAAATTATAATTTATAAACTTCTGGATCCTATTGTTTAAAAACTTACTATTAAATATGGGCATCTTATAGGAGGTCAACCCTGTAAAGATACGTGGAGAAAGTTCGCAATAGCTGTAACAAACTTCAGAGATGGAGCTCCATTTTTATCAATTTAGTTCCATTAAATTAGTACTAAATTTGTTTAAATTTAATTAGCACCGGTACTAAATCCGTTTAAGTTTAATTGAGACCAATTTAATAGTACCAAAACTTAATTAGTACCTAGTTTTAATCCAGTGAGGTTTTAATGGAAAAGTTCCAATCTGGTTTAAAACTTAATTGGTACCAGTACCAACCTGAACTTTATCTGAGTTGGTACCAGAATCAAAATTATTAAGAGTAAATTTACGAAAATTATACTTATAAACTGAGTATAAATATGAAGTCTTAGAGCTTAGATCAAACCATCATTAATGCTGTTGCAACTCCTATATAGTCCAGTTATAGGCTATAGAGGTTTTAAGAGCTTTATAATAGAAATTTAAATTTGAATTTAAACATGGCGGTCAACTTAAATCGTAGAGCAGCGCTTTTAGGAACTGGTCAATCAATGCTCAACTTTGGCTCCACTAAAAAGCCTGAAATCATTTATGTTGAGAGGGAGGTAGAGCTAAGAGCTCTTGAATTTGAAGCAGAGGTTTTTATCATAGAAGTATTAAACCAGAGGGAGAGCGCAGAGATAGGGGTTTAAACTTAAATTGATTATGTTGAAGAGCTAAAAGAACAGCAACCAATCAAAAAGATAAAAACATATTAATGTGAAGAGTGCTAGAATCATTTCTCAACTGAACAAAGCTTGAAGAGACACCTTAAAGAGGTACACTCTGGCAAAGCCAAGATCTATTTCAAGCATGAAAAGGTAGATGGTAGGTATTAGTGTACGACATGCATGAAATCATATACTCACTCAGCTAAAGTTAAAAGGCATAAGCAAAAGCATCACCTCAGTGAGTTCTTGATTGAAGATTAAGAGACTAAGAAACTAGTGCCAGCTAAAAGAAAATCTAATACTCTTGAGTCATAAAGAGAGCAGCAAGAGAGACTCAAGAGACAGAAGCGATATGAATCGATGAACCAGCCAGCTGGTAATACAATTTTAGCATGCTTCTAAGCGAAGGCTATGAATATACCTGCATTAAATGCAGTTGTTCTCAGCACTTGTATTGAAAACTACTTGAATATAAACGTGCCTGCAAAAGCAAAGCTCATAGTAGTTGATGAGTATGCATACAAGGTGTATCCATTCAGTTATCTTATTAAGAACCAACAGTATTATAACGAGTTTGCTAATGAATACATGGTACTTAGAGAGGCCTAAAGAAAAGACTGCAAGAATTTGCTTAAACTAAATGGTGTTATTTTAAGTTATGGTTTCATCGCATTAAGGCTAAAGAAATTTGAGATGACTCTGAGAGACTACCTATATCACAATAGATACCCTGATGATTTAAACGATATACTCTCATAAATGATTCAGGTTGTTAAGGAGTTGCATGAACTTGGATATGTTCATAGAGATTTGAAGCCTGAAAACGTTATGCTAAATCTCTGCCCTTTAGAAGTAGCGGTTATCGATTTCAATAGAGCTTTAAGATAGGAGATTGTCACTTTAGCACAGGTACTTGGTACTCTAGGTTACTTCCCAAAAAGAGAGAAGTGGACTAATGGTTCTGTTTAATGGGATGTTTGGGCAGTAGCAGCAAAAATATTAGAAAGTGACATGGAATGTATGTCTTACTTTGGTACAAAGCATGAAAAATAATCAATAAGTTTGGCTCACAAACATATAAAGTAAGAAGATGTCTGCGATGAAATAAAAATCATAGTAGAGATGATAATCGTGAGAGCTCCTTCATATCCTAGATAATCGTTAGATGACATACTTGGCCCATTATAGAGAGCAAGATTCAAGAGATACAACAAAGATAAGCAGATTAAATTTGTTTGAATTAAGTACTCTAATACTCATTAAATATTCATTAAATTCATAAAAAAAAACTGCACTTTCTCTACTAACCCCAATAAGACCCCAACTATACCCTACAAATCAAAGCACTTATAAACCTCACTAAGGGTTTTGGGGTTTTGAATGATGATTTTGGTTTTCTTTGACATAATATTCTTGATGGTTATGGTTCTACTAGAATACTGTTGGTGTGTGTGTCTCAAGAGTCTACATAGTTCAATATATTTGTCAAAGTTGCTTTGTATTCCATTGCCTATTTAATAATTAGCAAATGTCTCAAGGTAGTGCTACAAATATTCTTTAGGTTTTTCCAGTTGCCTACTTTTGAATCATCAATGTCAGATCCTCGGTATGGGATTTTTATTTATTATAACTTATTTTAATTCCCAAGCAATAATAAGATTTCTTTCTTAATTTCTATTTCTGTTGTGGATCTGGTCAGGTTGACGACTTCTTTCTATTTTCTTTTTAAGAGTTGTCTTTCCTTTAATGTTTTATTCCAACCATTAAGCACTTCAAGTTCGACTCTTGTTTAGTAATTGGCTAGTTCATTCTGTGACTGGAGTCTGTGGTTACTTGTTTTGTAAAGAGAATTAAGTGGATTGATTCGTGAATATTAGAAATAAATGCAAGTGAATATATGAAAAGTATGGTATAAAGCATCAATATCAGTCTTAATTTCTTCATTTTCATTATCATCTCCATTCCACTTAACTTTTAAAATCATCATTCAATCCTTCAACAACATTCGCGTTCTGTTCATTATTTTTCTGGTGTCAAAAATATGAGAGTTATTGGAGCTGGAGCACAAACCTCCTCTACAGCCAAGCTCAATTCTGATTTTTCATCATACCTGTTCAAGGAGGAGACTCCATTATATTTAGCGAAAATTTTGAAATTTAGAGATGTTTAATTAATTTAATCAGTCTAAGTCTTAATTAATAAACATCATTTTAAAATTAATTAAAACATCCCTATTAAGAATCCCTTATAAATTGAAACTATTAATTTTAAAATGATGTTTATTAATTAAGACTTAGACTGATTAAATTTATTAAACATCTCTAAATTTCAAAATTTTCGCTAAATATAATGGAGTCTCCTCCTTGAACAGGTATGATGAAAAATCAGAATTGAGCTTGGCTGTAGAGGAGGTTTGTGCTCCAGCACCAATAACTCTCATATTTTTTGACACAAGAAAAATAATGAACAGAACGCGAATGTTGTTGAAGGATTGAATGATGATTTGAAAAGTTAAGTAGAATGGAGATGATGATAAAAATGAAGAAATCAAGACTTATATTGATGCTTTATACCATACTTTTCATATATTCACTTGCATTTATTTCTAATATTCACGATCAATCCACTTAATTCTCTTTACAATATTTCATTCTTCCATGATACTTATTAAATGTTGGGGTCAGTGATAGGTACCTTTGTGGTTTGTCAAAAACAATTTTGTTTGTAGATTGGTAGACTGTTTTCCCCCTATTTAGTACTGAGATCTGGGCTGCTAATATTTTATTTCTCGTTATTAAAAAGGGAATTAACCTTAATTTTTCTATTAGCTACCTTTGGTCTTAGGCTTCATTGAAGAGACTTTATTCATAGTTAGTCTCAAACAAACATTTGAAGACTAATTGTTTTGGTTGGTGAAATGTAGGAGTGTTGGTGTGGGTTTCCTGTTTATTACTTTTGGACTTCCTTATGTTTATTTTCTTCTCGATTGTTTCTATGAATCTTTTTGAGAAGTAGTCCGTCATGTTAGGTTTATCTAGTGAACACGTTAAAAGGTTAGCCTCTTAGTGAATGAGGTCTATCCTTAGGAGTCTGATGATTGCGAAATCAGCTAATTTCTATTGTTAGTCTTCATTGAAGAATGACAGTAATTATCCCTCGTCTTTATATAGACTTTCTCCTTCCATTTTGGTGGAGTAGAGAGGTAGGTGTTTTGAATGCCTTGTTGGAGTCGTGTAGCATTGGTGATTTAACGTTAAGACCTCAAAGCAAGTTTAATAGCAATTTAATATTCCCCCTTATCAATTTCGTTTATCATATTTTCTAAGCTTATTTCATAAATTATATCTTAATATTTATTCATTAAATAACCTATTTATTATACAAATGATAATAATTTTTACAATCTAATACTAATAACAATTGTAATTAAATTATGTTATTAAGAAGACTGAAACCTCTCAAATATTATAAAAAATAAAGAAAGTCTTTGTAATATAACTATAAACTTTTTATTGTAATATGTTTTTTTTTATATTTAAAGCTAAGAATATTTATCCAAGTTTATTTATTAGAATTTAAATTTAGA
>ARYC01020359.1:0-26849 GCA_000711775.1 Oxytricha trifallax
CATCACCTCAGTGAGTTCTTGATTGAAGATTAAGAGACTAAAAAACTAGTACAGCTAAAAAAAATCTAATACTCTTGAGTCATAAAGAGAGCAGCAAGAGAGACTCAAGAGACAGAAGCGATATGAATCGATGAACCAGCCAGCAGGTAATACAATTTTAGCATGCTTCTAAGCGAAGGCTATGAATACCTGCATTAAATGCAGTTGATCTCAGCACTTGTATTGAAAACTACTTGAATATAAACGTGCCTGCAAAAGCAAAGCTCATAGTAGTTGATGAGTATGCATACAAGGTGTATCCATTCAGTTATCTTATTAAGAACCAACAGTATTAGAACGAGTTTGCTATTGAATACATGGTACTTAGAGAGGCCTAAAGAAAAGACTGCAAGAATTTGCTTAAGCTAAATGGTGTTATTTTAAGTTATGGTTTCATCGCATTAACGCTAAAGAAATTTGAGATGACTCTGAGAGACTACCTATATCACAATAGATACCCTGATGATTTAAACGATATACTCTCAGATATGATTCAGGGTATTAAGGAATTGCATGAACTTCGATATGTTCATAGAGATTTGAAGCCTGAAAACGTTATGCTAAATCTCTGCCCTTTAGAAGTAGTGGTTATCGATTTCAATAGAGCTTTAAGATAGGAGATTGTCACTTTAGCACAGGTACTTGGTACTCAGGTTACTTCCCAATAAGAGAGAAGTGGACTAATGGTTCTGTCTAATGGGATGTTTGGGCAGTAACAGCAATATATTAGAAAGTGACATGGAATGTATGTCTTACTTTGGTACAAAGCATGAAAAATAATCAATAAGTTTGGCTCACAAACATATAAAGTAAGAAGATGTCTGCGAAGAAATAAAAAGCATAGTAGAGATGATAATCGTGAGAGCTCCTTCATATCCTAGATAATCCTTAGATGACATACTTGACCCATTATAGAGAGCAAGATTCAAGAGATACAACAAAGACAAGCAGATAAAATTTGTTTGAATTAAGTACTCTAATACTCATTAAATATTCATTAAATTCAAAAAAAAACTGCACTTTCTCTACTAACCCCAATAAGACCCCAACTATACCCTACAAATCAAAGCACTTATAAACCTCACTAAGGGTTTTGGGGTTTTGAATGATGATTTTGGTTTTCTTTGACATAATATTCTTGATGGTTATGGTTCTACTAGAATACTGTTGGTGTGTGTGTCTCAAGAGTCTACATAGTTCAATATATTTGTCAAAGTTGCTTTGTATTCCATTGCCTATTTAATAATTAGCAAATGTCTCAAGGTAGTGCTACAAATATTCTTTAGGTTTTTCCAGTTGCCTACTTTTGAATCATCAATGTCAGATCCTCGGTATGGGATTTTTATTTATTATAACTTATTTTAATTCCCAAGCAATAATAAGATTTCTTTCTTAATTTCTATTTCTGTTGTGGATCTGGTCAGGTTGACGACTTCTTTCTATTTTCTTTTTAAGAGTTGTCTTTCCTTTAATGTTTTATTCCAACCATTAAGCACTTCAAGTTCGACTCTTGTTTAGTAATTGGCTAGTTCATTCTGTGACTGGAGTCTGTGGTTACTTGTTTTGTAAAGAGAATTAAGTGGATTGATCGTGAATATTAGAAATAAATGCAAGTGAATATATGAAAAGTATGGTATAAAGCATCAATATCAGTCTTAATTTCTTCATTTTCATTATCATCTCCATTCCACTTAACTTTTAAAATCATCATTCAATCCTTCAACAACATTCGCGTTCTGTTCATTATTTTTCTGGTGTCAAAAATATGAGAGTTATTGGAGCTGGAGCACAAACCTCCTCTACAGCCAAGCTCAATTCTGATTTTTCATCATACCTGTTCAAGGAGGAGACTCCATTATATTTAGCGAAAATTTTGAAATTTAGAGATGTTTAATTAATTTAATCAGTCTAAGTCTTAATTAATAAACATCATTTTAAAATTAATTAAAACATCCCTATTAAGAATCCCTTATAAATTGAAACTATTAATTTTAAAATGATGTTTATTAATTAAGACTTAGACTGATTAAATTAATTAAACATCTCTAAATTTCAAAATTTTCGCTAAATATAATGGAGTCTCCTCCTTGAACAGGTATGATGAAAAATCAGAATTGAGCTTGGCTGTAGAGGAGGTTTGTGCTCCAGCTCCAATAACTCTCATATTTTTGACACCAGAAAAATAATGAACAGAACGCGAATGTTGTTGAAGGATTGAATGATGATTTTAAAAGTTAAGTGGAATGGAGATGATAATGAAAATGAAGAAATTAAGACTTATATTGATGCTTTATACCATACTTTTCATATATTCACTTGCATTTATTTCTAATATTCACGATCAATCCACTTAATTCTCTTTACAATATTTCATTCTTCCATGATACTTATTAAATGTTGGGGTCAGTGATAGGTACCTTTGTGGTTTGTCAAAAACAATTTTGTTTGTAGATTGGTAGACTGTTTTCCCCCTATTTAGTACTGAGATCTGGGCTGCTAATATTTTATTTCTCGTTATTAAAAAGGGAATTAACCTTAATTTTTCTATTAGCTACCTTTGGTCTTAGGCTTCATTGAAGAGACTTTATTCATAGTTAGTCTCAAACAAACATTTGAAGACTAATTGTTTTGGTTGGTGAAATGTAGGAGTGTTGGTGTGGGTTTCCTGTTTATTACTTTTGGACTTCCTTATGTTTATTTTCTTCTCGATTGTTTCTATGAATCTTTTTGAGAAGTAGTCCGTCATGTTAGGTTTATCTAGTGAACACGTTAAAAGGTTAGCCTCTTAGTGAATGAGGTCTATCCTTAGGAGTCTGATGATTGCGAAATCAGCTAATTTCTATTGTTAGTCTTCATTGAAGAATGACAGTAATTATCCCTCGTCTTTATATAGACTTTCTCCTTCCATTTTGGTGGAGTAGAGAGGTAGGTGTTTTGAATGCCTTGTTGGAGTCGTGTAGCATTGGTGATTTAACGTTAAGACCTCAAAGCAAGTTTAATAGCAATTTAATATTCCCCCTTATCAATTTCGTTTATCATATTTTCTAAGCTTATTTCATAAATTATATCTTAATATTTATTCATTAAATAACCTATTTATTATACAAATGATAATAATTTTTACAATCTAATACTAATAACAATTGTAATTAAATTATGTTATTAAGAAGACTGAAACCTCTCAAATATTATAAAAAATAAAGAAAGTCTTTGTAATATAACTATAAACTTTTTATTGTAATATGTTTTTTTTTATATTTAAAGCTAAGAATATTTATCCAAGTTTATTTATTAGAATTTAAATTTAGATATAAAATTCTCGTTATATTTTTTATGTTGCAAGATTTGTTAACTAAATGGAATACTATAAATAATCAGTCATTGGACTATATAAATATGAAAGTATGTATGTATTATCTGTAAGTTTAAGTAAATATCCATCTTTATTTCATGAACTTAGCATTATTATATTCATAGAAGATGTTTTAGTAGAATTTTTGAAATAATAGTCATGTTTAAATTAATAAAGTAAAAATCTCTAAATATAATTAAAAATATTTTAAATCAATTTACTATATTTCTCTCTCTTGATATTGAACTCTCTTCCAAATCAAATAAATTCTTAGTAATGTTGTTACAGCTTACATTGAAGAACATGCAAAGTTTGATTCTTTTTCATATGAAGTTAACTTAGTTGTTATTTTTGATAAGTTTATCTCATCAAAATGTTTAAATCCCGTGAGATCATTGTGTGCTACATTGATTCCATAAAAGCAATACATAAAAAAGAGCTAAAACTGTAAAAATTAGGATAAATAAATACATTTGCTCATATTTCTTTACTAATGACCGATATATGAATCGATTGCATAAATTGTCGATAATAGCTATAAATTGGTTAGCTAAAATTTTTGAAAAATAAATCGAATTTTAATTGTAAATTAACAAGAATTATAAATTGTTCAGAGCTCATCACATACAGATACCCATCCTTCCCTTAAATTATTCTTTCGAGCAAAAAGTTCGATGTACCATCACCTGGACAAAGTTTCTCCATAATATCTTTAATTGCTTCCTGCTTTTCTGAGCTTTATCCTGGAACCTCTTCAATAATGTCATCAGCTAAAAAGGCGTTCATGTTAGGAGGTATGCTTCCTTTTAGCCCGACAAGGCAAATTTCTTTGCTGTGCCTAAAATGGAATCCTGGCCTCTTTTTATATTTTTTCTACGACCCTTTCTTGATCCAGCATATACTGTCTACTATTCTAAAATTTTTCTATTAAAATAATAATTAACTTACCTATATCCCTTTATAAGCATAAATGCAATTGTATCCACAAATTTCTGAGCGACGGTCCACATTATTAAATATCCCTCATCTTGCAAGTCTTCTATTTCTAGGTTATATAATTTCTCAGTCGAGAGTTTATTATATGAGATGAAGTCCTGTCCTGTTTCTGTAATAAAGTTTATTCCCCAGGCGAAATCAATCGATACTACTTAAAATTTTTTATTTGTAAACTTTTTGTGAACCTCACCAATATTCTTACAGGTGCCACTTTTTGTTAAATCAGCTTTTATTGGAATTGAAGGAATTTTTTATTCAAAGTTTTTGAGTGATTCTAAATTGATTTCAGCTCATTATAATTAATTCGAGTACAATTTAAGAATTTAGTCATACTCCTTCTTTTCGCTTTATATCTTTTACTATAAATCCTAAATATGTTAATCGTGGGAGTCTTTAATTTTGCTTACAATTTCCAGTTTGATTAGCTATTGTTATACTTTCAAAAACCCAATAATTTCTGAGACTGTTTCATTAATGAATGAAAAGCATTTATTAATAAATAATATTTGTTTAAGTTATGGTTCCATGTCTTTCACAGTTATTTCTTCTTAGAATCTTAATATTTATTCCATAATATTTTAATTAGTAAATTCAATTTATTTAATCTCAATTTTTGAAGTTTTTTAAAGCTGTTTTTTTTTCTTTTACTTTTATCTTTTATGGATCGATATATTCAATTATAAGCTTTTCTGCTTTTTTACCTTCCTTGGCCGATTTTGATGTTTAAACAAGGTGTTGAATCATCATTGATTTACAGTTTAATTATACTAGTATTAAAAGTTCATTATTAGGCTGTTTGTTATTATTATTTTTTAAATACCCAACTTATTTGCAGAAGTCTTGATTTTTAAACTACTGAAGTACTTAATTAAACTCATTTTTAAATTAATCTTATGAATTATTCTCACTTTCATAAGATTCATAACCATTGTTAACTAATTGCAATTTTTACTTGTACTCTTATTAATTTGATTTCGAGATTTAATTTGAAGTTTTGACTTTCTAAATACTAACCTTTTCATCTGTAATTTTATAATCTCTATCTTTCTTAATCTTGAAACCATGAATTTGAATATTCCGTTTTCTATTAGCATATTTTTATGGCAATTCAAAATGTGAGAAGTAATTGATTTTGTATTCACTCTAGAGTCAGGTTTGTTGTTACTTTCGCAGTATAGGCATAAATATACTTTACTTAATCAAGCTGTTATTATTAAGTTTCTTCTACTAGATTGGCGTGTTTATTTTAACCATTATGATATTCTGTGAAGAGAGGTCAACTATTATTTGTAAAGTTGTAATAGTTTAATTTATTGAAACTTGTTAATTATTTTATGTGCAAAAAAAAGTCTTTAAAAATTTATTATTTTTATATTATTGATTCTTAGTTTTAAAGCAGTTAGTTCCTTATTTTAAATCAAACTATATGTTAAATTTGATTAGATTTCAACAATTTTATACTATACTTAATTTTTTAGCAAATTATCTTGCTCAAAGTTAATTTTTTTAACAAATTTAGCATCGAAGATTTTGCTCTTTAATTGCTAAATGGATGACAACAGATTTTAGTGAACGAGTTATAATTTTTAATATTAAATCCAATAAGCCCTCAAATTATTGAAAACTTATCTAGGATTTTAATGTGAAAAAGTTAGCTTTATAATCCTTATACTCTTAATAAACCGTTTTATATTAATTTTAAAGAATAAGTTTCTTTTTCCTTCGCAATCTACATGGTTCTCAAATTAATTCCATACTTTTTTAATACATTTAACAGTTTTTTACCAAAAAATTGCTAATTTATTTGCAGTTTAAGCTTTGAAAGTTTCACTCTATAAAGATAATCGTTTGCCCTTCTTAATTGATAAAATACACAAATTATAGAAATTATTATCGCTTGAGTTTCCCTAGCTTTACATTTATAACAAGAGAGCATTAAGCTAATAATGAATTATTTAGAGTAAGTTCATTTATATAAATTAACAAAACACTAGAATCAATTAATTAAACAAATACTATCAAAATACAATTTACTAGGGGTTTTGGGGCCGGGCTTATAAGCTCATATAAATATATATGATTCATTTTTAATTTAATTCAGCTATAAATAAGAGTATTAATTAAAAATACAATTCAATTTATTGATTGTCTAAAAAAATATGAATGCTGTAATTAAAAATAAGAATTTTTATTTGCATGTATAGACAATACGAAAAATATTAGCAGCACCTTCAAATTTACTTAAAATATTTTATTTAATTAAATGTGTGTAATAAATAAATCTTTTTAAATTTCAAATTATTTAATTCTTTATAGAGCTTATAAGCTCAACGTATGATAAAAATTTTTCATTAAATTATCAAATTAAATTAAATTTGCTATAAAAAGTCTATTGATTTTGCCCTAATTTTATCCAAAATATATTATGAGTTTTAATCCAAAATATCCTACAGCCCTTAATATAAACCCCAATTAATTTCATTAAGTTCTGAAAATCAATTGATTTATTATTCACAATAAAATTCCCATTAATAATAAAATATTTTATTTTAGAGCTTATAAGCTCATATAGGCCGGGCTTACAAGCCCGGCCCTAAAACCCCTTAAGAAAATTTACAATTGTAATTTCTAATGAGTTTTAAATTTAATTTCTACTTTTTAATGAGTTAAGAAGTTGTTTGATCTTTTTTTTTTTAAATAAAAATTTACTAAACTTTGTTTATAGATTGATACCTTATTTAAATTAGCTATTACTTAGCTAATAATTTTTTTAAACTTATTATAAGATGTATAAGATTGAGTTAAATTGAACTTTTGAAGTAAATAAATAGCAACACTAGATTAAATTGGTTTAATAACTTTTGTGTAATGAAACTTGTTTTTGATATCTCATTAACATTAAACTTACCTAATTGAACCCTCAAAAAAAAGTGCAGATTGAATATTATGCGTCCTGCACTGGAATATCAAGTCCTTTCAAATATCTGTTAAAACCAAGTTATGCATAGCTGTTGTGACTGTATTAATAAAGCATGATAAAGCCCAGCGAGTATCTAAGCCCTATATTATATTTGCAATGGTAGGTAGTTAATTTAGTGTAACCTTTTTCCTATATTTATGCTTGTTAGCTATGAGGCTATCTTAAAATTGAACTCCTTACAAAGTTTCGAGTAAGTTTTTCACTTTAACCTTAGCGAAAAATCTCTCTACTGGCGCAAGATTGAAATGATAGGGACCTAAAAACAAAGTAGGAATATTGAGTAGTCTTAGCTTTTTCATTATTAGGGCGCTTCTGTGATACGAAGCATTATCAAGCATAAATAGAGTTGTGCTTCTTCAATCTGCGTTTTACTTTTAAAGGAGACTGATAATTTGCATTATAAAGTAGAGAACAATTTAGCTATTTGTTTTACCTTTACTGACTATAAAATAAGCATTATTATCAGATAATAGTCCAGCAAGAATGTCAATAGAGTCAAACCTTTTTGATCCTGTACTGTGATTTAGACGACCTCTTCTTGACCAAGATTTAGACCTATGCTCACTAAACCTTATTAAACTTTCGTCAATATTTATTATTATCTTCCCTTCATTTAGTGTCTATAAATAATAGAATGCAGCAATTTATCGTTGGAGCTTGGATTTAATCATATTAACCCTTGGGCATAAGAAGTATTATTTTCTAAAACTAAATCTAGCTTGTTTTTCATGTATGCCCTTAATGCAGAAATTGAAACTCTGGAGTTGATCTTCTCCAAGATTAACTTTTATAACTCATTACAACTCTAAATACTGTGATGACTGTCAATTTATTCTTAAATAAAATTCTGGACTCGAGGGGTAAACGCTCTAAAGGTTGGTCTTTTTTGACTGCTCTAACTAATCAAGTTATTCTAGATTTATCAATATAGTCTTTTAAGGTGTATGACACTCTAAAGCGTTTGGCTAAGGTTTTTAATGGTATATATTAATTACTCATCAAGAGTTTTACAATGTTATCCTATGTTGTCACAGTCACTAATTGCCCTCCCCTTTAGTTGGAATTTGTGGATTCCTATTATTATTAACTCATAGCTAAGGATTAACTTTTCTATTCAAAAGACTGTATAAGTTTTAGTACTTTTCATTTAAACGAGGCCTTAAAGGATTGATTAACCTCTTGTTATCGCTTGAGTAAATCAAGAAGATGCGATTCATCCAAAGTTGTAAGCTTCTTGTATCTCTTTACTATTATTATTGCTTTCAAAAGTGATTGCATAAGAGCTCAAAAATAAAACAACCCTTAAGATTCCACAAACTCCTAATTTAGTAAGGCGGCATCTCTAGGGTCTTAAATAGGGTACTTGGGACCCTAAGCTGGCATTTAATCAAGGGTCAGCTTTTCTAAATGTGATATATCTCTTATACAAAGCTTCTTTATATAGATAGGTTGCAAAATCTATGCGTTGGTTTGTAATAGGTTGGTGGTAAGGTAAGAATGAATTTCATTTTAAATGTCGTTTGTCAAATTTTCTTCTTCAGATGATTAGCTTTCATCATCTGGCTTTTTTTTCTTGTTGAAGAAGTCGGTTATTTTTGTTTTGAGTTTATTGATTTGTTCCATAGCTCTGGCAAAGTATTTATTGTTTCTGGAATCTAGGTTCTATATGAAGAATTCTATTTAGCCTGATAGAATTCTTTGTATTAAATACTCCCTTTTTATTAATAATTATTAAACAATTAAGATTAAAAGCAATTATTATTTTAAATATATTTAAACTTGTACTTACAACCAGGACTACATACAGAACCAATCAGACTTGGCCGAGGTGAATGTAAACTTAATAAGGCAATGGATTGGAAGCAAAAAGGAACTCTATGAGTTTCTTACTTAGGAGTGCAACGCTTATTTACAAAAGCTTACATGTACCAACATCTACTTCCTTAAAAGCATCGTTAATGGAGAAAAAAACGTAAGACCACTCTCGATAACCGATAAAGTTCTTAAGAAGAAACGAGGTTGTAGTGACTGCAATTCCTTAGATAGAGGGTCTTACCTCCGATGATTTCATAAACTTAGCTTAGAAGAACTAACAGATCCTATAATTCTTACCTGACTAATGCGATTGGCATCACTTGGACCGCCAGTGGATTTGTGATGTCATGATGACTATTGATCCATAAGGAACTTTGAGGATGGTTCAATAAGCCAAAGAAAATCGAAGAGATAGACTTAAAAAGTATCAAAATATGATTGTTGGAATGAGGCATGAGTTTTTACAGGCACTTAATAACACCCTAAGCTTTAGCAGTAATTTTTTTATTTTAACTTATCTAAAATTGCTCACAAGGGTTGATCTGCATTCCTATTGAAGCCCAGTTCTTAGAAAAAACGACGCGTGAAAGAGCTCGAAGAGGTGAAGCATGAAGAATAGCAATGAAATCAGAGCAAGCAGAAATATTTATAGCAAAACAAACGAGTGAGAGAGGGGTTTACTGGGCTCCAAGAATAATAAAAAGAGCTAAATGACTATAAAAATTAGTTATGCAGTTACAATAGAGTGGAATTATTAATGAAGAGGGGAACCCGCTTTTGCCACCCCCAACCACAACAACTCGAACAGTAATATGCAATGACTAGAATGAACATAATATTTAGGTTGTTAACTTATTAAAAAACTAATTAAACATTGAATTAATTTTCTTGAGTTGTACCCTTTTTTTATGAACATCCCATATTAGCTTACATGTAGTGTGGTTAAGTCAATAAACCATTCTATTTCAAGTCATTCTTTTGCCTGATAAACTCTCCCTCTGCATTTCATGGGCTTTCATTGGAGTTTCATTAACTTTTGGCTCAACAATATGATCGTGTTATTTTTCACTTAGGCCTCTTTGTAGTTAGAATTGATTATTGATAAAATACAAAATATTAGGAATTTATTTATTCAAATTAATTTACAACTGAATTAAAAATGATATATATAAACGTGAAGAGATTAATATAAGTAAAATGCTTAATAATGAGAAGAATAGTTGCTAAAACAATACATGAATTATTAACTGTATTAATATACTATATTATTTAATTTTTAATTATATAAATTTTCATAAAAGTTCTATTTTAGCGAAGAACTAATAGTGGAAATCACATTAAACAACATATTATTATGAATGTTTTGACTAAAATGAATTTAGAGCAGGCCTTCACTTAATTAGGAGAGAATTTCTTATTTTTAGCTTGAATATGTTTTATAAAAGGTATTTGTGTAAATATAAAAAGCTTGAACTAAGTAAAATATTTATTATATTGTTAAATGCGGATGAGTGAAATGTGTTTTATGATTATTAATTCAAAAAATAGAGTTTTACTGACCTTAATATGTATAATGGTTTGGGATCTCCCTGATCCATTTTTAATATAAGTATGAGTAATTATCTTCTGTTTTTAATTACTTTTAAATTAAAATTAATTTCTATAAATTCATAGACAATATTACACCCTTTTTTAATTCAAATTAGAACTAATACTTGAGTGGATTTTGGCGTATTGATCTATCTCCATTATGTTTTCTCTTTTCTGAACTTTCTTGGATTGTACTTGTTTTTTGATTCGGCCACTTTTTTCAAGTATCCAGCATCAGCGTCTATAGATTAATTATTCTCTATTAAAGTACATATTCTACACCCTTCTTCTTCTTTAAATCATTTTAACCATGGCTCTAAGTAATGGAACTTGCAATTTTATTTTGTTAAGTTTGATTTTAACTCTCTACGATTTCGATATCTTTTCAAAGGCACTAATTTCCCTTTATTCTTAATCTAGGTTATAATTTTCATTAATTGAAGTTGTAGCTGCTGAGATTTCATTCTCTTTCTACTTTAATATTAGCTCAAAATTGTTTAGAGATTTGAAAAAATTTTATGACTTTCATTTTCCAGAAAGTCTTGTCTGAAAAATTGCTTGTTCAAAAGTATCTTGTGAGCCACTAATTAATATCATGTGTCTGTATTGCCCCTTGTTTTCGAGCCTACCAACTCTCCCTATTATTTGCTCAGTTTGCCATTTAGATAATTGATAAAAATTGATAAAATTTCCAGAATTAAATGAATAATCAAGAATTTATAAACGCTATTTTATTAATAATTTTATTTAAATATATTAAAATGGCACGTATCTCGAAATAGATGAAATTTTGAGATACGTGCCAAATAAATCGAATTAATTAATCAAGTTTAGATTAAGTCTATTTAAATGAAACTATGTTTTAAAAATATTAAAGTTCATATTATAATTTTTTAATTTATGCCTGCTTAACATATTAAATAATTATTCTATATTAGGAATTTTGAAATGCTTTAGTTTACATAATTAATTAATTAATTAATTAATTAACATTTTATAAATTACTTATTAGTTAATAATATGAACTTTAATATTTTTAAAACATAGTTTCATTTAATTAGACTTAATTTAAATTTGATTAATTAATTCGATTTATTTGGCACGTATCTCAAAATTTCATCTATTTCGAGATACTTGCCATTTAAATATATTTAAATAAAATTATTAATAAAATAGCGTTTATAAATTCTTGATTATTAATTTAATTCTGGAAATTTTAACAATTTTTATAAAATACATCGTTAATAATCAAGTAAAGCCCTCCATTATCCTCAATCTCTTTTGTAGTGGGCAAATCTGTACCCCTACCTTGGATTTCACTTAGTAATAAGACGCTATACCGTTTTTTGCTATTTTATATTTTAAATTTTCCCTCAAGGTACGCATCAACCTTCGACCCTTTTACCCCCTTCATACTGTATAACTAGAGTTCGTTGAACTTTTTGAAATATTACTCAATGATCGAGTATGTCCCCTAAGACACTATTATTACAGGTGTAGACAAAGTTTGTTTCAATCACAGTTCATAAATACTCTTACAATATTCTTGCTGACTTACATTATGCAATAAGTCTTATAACTGGCATTTGCGATCACTCTTCAGCATACTCAGCAAGGGGAATTTAATTTCCTTTTGCTTGAATGCTATCTCTAAGCAAGTTTCCTCCTTTTAAGATAGAGTAGAGCCAGTGAGTCCAATTAATTATGAGCAAGTTCTAAAGCATTTTATCCAATCTGCCATTAGTTAAGTAGAGCCTTCAAATATCACTCAGTCATACTCATATATGATTAACACAGAGTTTCTTAAAAAGATTAAAAACCTTTGGTCATTTGTTTGTGTTTCAAAATATTTTTAAGTCATAAAGTAAACTCCTAGCTGGTTTCCATATTAGTTGTAATTAAACTTGACATTACTATTTAGGATTAATTTTTTTAATCTTTTTTCGTCCCGTAAAACTAGATAGTCATTTTTGCCTAGGATAATAGTAGTAAGCTACTTCTATACACACAGTGTCATGCCTATCATAGCGTACAACAGAGTCTTGCCATTTCCTATTAAAAAATTTATAAACTGGTACCTACTTTTGCTCCACATAACATAGCTGAGACACAACTTTTGCAAAGATAGAAAGTTAAAACCCAGTTATTACTCCAAGGTCCTTATTTGATCACCTTGCAATGTCATATTTTCTTGGAGATCACAGCAAAAGTTAAAAGCATCTTTATTGGCTTTGTTTAACTTTTTAAATTTCCCAACCATTTTGTAAAACTATTAACCAGTTAAATCCTCAACCTGCTTTGGATTTTTTAGGATCTGTTTCAAAGCTATTTAATTTCCGCTGATCAAGTCAGCAATATTATCCGGGCGATTTTTTATACCCTTCTCGATTTAAATGAAGGTAACTTATCTTACAACGTTCACAATTTCGGTTAGTTTCCCGATCCAGTTTGGATAGCGCTTTTTGAGTTCAATTGATACTTGGGCTATTAACAATGAAAAGTCACTCTGGTCAAGATACTCCCATTTTTTTAATGAATATATCTTTGATACTATTGATTATAGCGTCAAGGTCTAAATAGGTTTTTGATTGTCTCAGTGCGCATATTTACACAAAATCTCCAACAACATTAACAGGAATTTCTCCTATTAACCTCCGCCCTTTGTTTTATTTTAAAACTTAAATAAATGGCTTGTTTAAGCACTGCAGAGTATTTGGTAGCAACCTTATTACCTGGGTATCAACTTGGAACTATGCAAATGTACCAACCATCAACGGAATAATTCCGATATTTTTGCTATCTAGCAGCACTGACTCCTCTTACAGTTGAGAAAAGAATTCAAATTCATTTATGAAGATGCTATTAGCAAGTCCAAGAGTTTACTCAGAATTTGGCCTTTAAGCCAGTAAGACCATCGATTTATAAGCAATTCTTATTCTATGACAATTAACTCGTTTCTGTAATAGAGCAATGACTAAACAAACAGTCTTGTTTTTATTTGCAGGTTTATTTTCTAATTTTAGTTGAGTTCATGAATAAGACCAAACATGCCCTCACAAAATGTAGAAGATCATGTAGTCTTTAGATTTTTAATATCTCCAACAAGCTTTAGCTGTTTCTCTGACGAATTTCCTCAATAAATTGGTATCGTTCAGTTGGTTTCATGATCATTTATTCCCTTAAATAGTTCGAAGTTAGCTCTGATTAGATTTTTGCACCGTAGTTTGCTTATGGCGTTAATGAGTTTTATTAATCGAATGAGTTTCCTTTGTTAGTTTAAAAAGGAACGTATTTTTATTGCTGAGCGCTCAATTCATCCCTAATTTTTCGAGGGACTTCAAGGCTATTCACAGAATATGCCCTTACGGATTCGGTGAAAGACTTTGACGTCTTGTTGAGGATATATTTACTTATAAAACGAGGGAGATCCTTGGAATCTTTAAGGGGTTTGAATTCCGCAAGCTCTATTAGCTTTGAGATGTCATAGTTATGTTGTGGAAGAATGACCTTGGCTTTGTCAATTAAATCTGGATACTGGGCCTCATCATAAACAGCTTTTCTCCCTCTTTTTTTTATGACTATTGTTTTGTTGACTGTTTATATCAAATGGTTAATTGAATGGAATTGACTTTTACAGTTAAAAGGCGCTAGCATCAATTTGTTGATTTTGATTTTCTTGTTCAAGCTCTTTCTCAAAGTTAGAGAGAGATTATTTTGATAGTGATGTGTGTGTTGAGTGATTCATTAAGGATTCTGGTTTTTCTTAATTTTGGAGGTATAATTTCTAAATTTAAATTATTAAGATTTTAATAGCGCTCTTAATTGAGTCTTAATTCATTCTTAATTAAATAGCTCAGTCTTTATACCTAAAACCCTAGAATTATATAATAAAATGTGGATATTTTATAGTTACAAATGTCCTTAGAAGTTAGAACATTCTGAAGAGGTAGAATCGAGTCTTGGTCTCTTTTGAGTAAGCTTAGCATGTAAAAATAATTAATGCCCTTCCTCCTCCAACCTCATATTTGGCGACTAAAAGTCCAATAAAAAAGCGGGCTTTTCTAGATTTAAATTTAGGAATTAATTAAGATTTATTAATTAAGATTTAAGACAGACCCCTAGAAGTGGCTATAAACAGGTTAAAACAGAGAAAAGGCTACAAGTCTAATGAGTTTGAGGACTTTTACAAGAATATACCATGAAAGCTTTGTTAGGCCCTTTTTTGGAGCTCAGGCTTGAAAGGGTTCATAATTTAAGCAAGATTAGTATTCCTAGCTTTAAGCTAAACAGATGCTAAAGTAGACTGTTGATAGATCTACAATATATTTAAAAGTAGGAAAATATCAATGGGAAGCTTAAAAATGTTGAATCCCAAGTTGGTTCCAAACATTAGAACGAATAGTAAATGAATCTGAGGACTCACTATTAAAGTTAAAACATTTATTCTAGTTTTGCTAAATATTCAATGAATGAAAATGTTGATTAATTTTTAATTCGATTTATTTTTCAAAAATTTTAGCTTATTGAGTTTCATATAAGCAATAGTATTTCTTATAAAAATCGTGATTTTAACTAAGAGTGTGAGGTGTCATTTAATGACATCGTTTAAGTTCATTAAAATGCTTCACTTATTAAAGCTAATACTCTATAATTATATATCATAATTAGTATGTTAATATAAGTTCAATAATAAATACATTATATTTTTAATAAGTATTAATAATTCTTATAAGTCACAAATTAAGAAATTCTAATATTACTAGTGTAATCAAATATAAATTTAACGATAATTGTGCATTATTTCTTTATTGAGTTTTTAGAGTTTTCTTCATCATTTAAAGCATATATAAAAAATTTTATAAAATCTATTACTTGAAGAACAATGTTTCGAGTTCTAATTAGAATTTATAATAAACAATATAAACATATATATCATATTTTGAGCTATTATCAAAGTATAATGACAATTTTATAACATATTCTATAAGATATTAATTATAATATATTCACATAATTATAATTATCATAACATTGTTTGTTTATATATATATATATTATCAATCATATTAATAACATATTTTTATAATTTAACATTAGTAAAATAGGCCAAAAATATGAATATAACAACCATAAAATTAAAGGACCATTTTTAACAGATTCGCATATTAATAAATGCCAGACATCCCTATAATTTACAATTATTTGTAAATAGAAGATGTAAGATAAAATAATCACAATCTGATTTAAAGTAATTACTTAACATTCTATTCTCCCTATTTAATGCAAAATTGGATTATAAAGTCACAGATGTTCATTATAATATACGAATAAAACAATTTCTGATTAAATAGAATCAAATTATTTTATAAAGTGCGAGATAGATTGCTACTAACTATTCAACACAACAATGTATAATTAAATTAAAATATACCTATTTTTATACAATTATTAATATAAAAATTTCCAATTAACACTAATTATTACTTTTGGGTGGTACCTGCCTCACACCTCCCCCTGTATAAATTAAGTTTAATAAATATTTATAAGAAAGAATAAATGAAAACTATTTAACTATAGATTTACACTATTCAGTGATCGATTGAATGAAATGTTAAGTAAAATTAGAAAAGGACTCGTTTAAGAAAAATTCTTCGATAATTTCACGTTATGCGAAAGATAGCAAATGTATAATAAACCCACAAACATATTCTCATTATCCCAATTATTAAGATATATTTTTAATAAATGATTTCTTTTACTCGAGATAAATGAATTATATTATATTTGGTATTCACTAAACAATAATTACTAGCTGTAATTAATTTATCTACTTTGTTTCATTTGTTCTAAATTTTAATGATTTATAATTAATAAACCTCTTATATTTTAGCAGTTTTAGCTCATTTAAATTTAATTAGTAGCTTTGAATCAGTAATTGTAATTGAATCTCGTTTACCTTAAGAAGTTTTATTTATTAAAAGAATTAAATAATTATTTTGAGCCACATTATTATTAGCATACAAATTAGTTTAATATTTATGTGGGGAATTTTCCTGACCCAACATAAATTACTATATTTATAAGTATAATACTTTAACTTGACCGATTAGTATTTAAGGATCATGTATATCTTTTAAAAACAGTATTGTTACATAAAATTATATATATATATCACACGATGTATAATTCACAAGATCAAATACAAAAATCAAGAAAAATGGAATATCAATTTTAAAATCATCAAAATTAAATTGAAATATAATCCAATTGTACTAGTGACACAATGACATGATTAAGAGAATTGGGACTTCTTAAGAGCTATATAAAATGTTCTAATTTCAACTTGTCAATGTATATTGTTTAATCTGGAAATAAAGAAGATGGGGAAGAATTTAAATGCCATAAATGTTTATAAAAAAAGCGAAGTATGAGGCAAGGAACTTTATTCAGTATATTTTCAAAGACTCCTATGATAATTCTTGTAAAAATCATCTTTTTATGTAAAATTAGAGTTAAAATATATGAATTAATTAAGATTCCAGTCTTTGTGGAAATGATTATCAGCTATTATAATGTGATCTATAAGAATTTACACTATTTTAATTGAGATATGATGAAATGATATTATATAAATATAGAATTAGAAATAGATGAATCTATATTCACACATTAGTCTCAAACTGTTTAAGATTTATTAGAGAGTAGTGATAAATATGCCCATTATGTATGGATGGATTAACTAGCAAAAAACTAATAGTGAAGAACGTAGATAATAGAAATGAATAAACTTTAAGAAGATGAAAACAAACATACGAAGCAAAAGGCATTAGGGTTATAAATCAAGGATGAAGAGGATATGATTTCTTAGAAATATGGGTATCAACATGGGTTGTTTATACACTAAAGAAGGAGAGGATACAGTCGAAGGATTGCATGAAACATACCAGAAGTGTCAATTACCATCAAAAGAATTTAAAATTCTTGGAATGTAATTTGCTTAGGAAATATCAATAGTGAAAGTATTCCTGCATAAACTACTAAGCAATTCATAGAATCATTATTTTTAAAGATGTAATAGACTAAGATGGTAAAATAGATTAATATACATTAATTAAATTGAGATAGATTGAATAAAATAATTAATTAAAATTGTAAAAAAAAGTTATTATACTTTTATAAATGTATATAATTATATTTAAATATAATGAATATTAATATAAATAAATCCCTTGAAAATGAAACTTTCCCTATTAAATACATTTAGCATATTGGCTGCAAGAAACTTCCTCTAAGAATTCTTTAATAAAACCTTAAGGGCAAAAAATAAACTATGAAAAACTTCACTATTTATTAGTTTGAGAATAATCAGACTTAAAAACTTAAATAATAAAGATATTTACGTAATGATCTATGATGATTATCCTTGCTTAAAATTAAAATGTATTTCAATTTTATATCATCTTATATAATTGATAAAAACCCTTAAATAAATACATAAACTTATTATAATAAATTGATGTAAAGATTCTTTCAATAAGTTCGGTTGAAAAATAATATAAGTCTAAAGTATCATTAAGATTCAGACGACTTGAATCTAACATGTTTATTTACTAATGAAAATAAAATATGCAAATTAAAATTAACTATTTTAGTGAAATAGGAACTCTTTTGTATGATTCTTTACAGAATTCAAAAGTATGAAAATTAAAAAATTTTAAGCAATTTAATTCTTATATTATTATTAATTTTTACAATATTGACATCTTTAATAATATAGAATAGCATTTTATTATAATTATTAAAAAAAATCAAGAATTAAATATCTGTTGATTTATCAAAATTATTCCTATTTTCAAGTAGAAATTTAATTTGAATAGATGTAATTATGAGATTAAAAACCTTATAATCTTCATATAGTTTCTGCTCATGATATTTTTATATGGTACTTTGAAGATTATATTCAATATTCTTATGATTTTATTCAGTTTATTTCTTGTCTATCAAGGATGCAAGAAGAATCAAGTGAAAGTTATTGTCATAATTTACGATTGTTCATACCTTTTAATAAAAATCTAAATGAATCATAAATTTAATTATTTAATTGATTTTTACTTTCTCAAATATGAGTAAAAAATATATATTATAAATTATATTATTATAAATAGGATTGCATAAATTTAATCAAAATTTAAATAATTAATATCAAAGGATTCTTCAGTTTGTTTTATTTAAGAGCTCTTAGTCATTACATTCATCAACAATGACAATGGAATTTGTGAGTCTACAGTTAAAGCAAAACCAAGGCATAAATCTCGAATATTTATTAAATACACATAATTTAACATTCAGAATTAGTATTGAAAGTTTTTGTTCTTATATATGTCAACTTAAATTAAGTCTTTATTCAGTAACCTGCTTCCAGTTTATGATTTTAAGTTGTGATGTATAATAAATTACTAATGAGAAAAGGAAGGCAAGACTTTACTAATTTGAGGGACATGTTTTGAAGAAGACTTTTCGCAACTGTATCATATAATTAAAATCCCTTAATGAGGGTTATAAGTGCTTTTATTTGTAGGGAATTTGTTAGGAGTTGGGGTTATTAATTAAATGCGAGACTAAAATTACAAGCTTTTGGAGGGTCTATTTATGATGAAGAGTATATAGATTTAGTGTTTAAACTGCGTTAAGGATGTGATATGTATAGTGAATAAGTCAAAACAATACTGAACTATAAGTCTATTGCACTGCTCTTAAAGCGTAGTCTATCAACTGTTCGCTCTCACTGCTTGAAAGCTGCGTAATTAAAGCAATAATAGCTGAATTCTTAGCCTAAGAGGAAGTCAAAGTTTCTTCAGAAGCATATTGACTATCTTATTAATGAAAAAAATTTGAACTCACTTCTCTCTTGACCAACCTGCTACTATAAATCATCGTCAGTTCCCTGAGTTGAAGATCTCTGCTTAGACTATAGCAAAAATCTATAAATGAAATGGCATCTCTAAAAAAGGTGTGAATCGTATCAAGAGAGTGATTGATTTCACTCTGCCATTTTACAACAACAACTTAAATTATATTTATAATTAAATGCAGAGAGCCTAATAGATTAATATTAAGTTTAAAGATGTTGACGAGTTTGTGTTTACCTTCAAAACTTTTATCAAGAAGTCTTGGTATAAGAGGCATTTTAATATAGAAGAATATGACTAGAAAGTCAAGTTATAAACAATGGCAATTCTTGGAGGAATTAGTGAGGATACTGGTTTAGAAACTTATGTTATTCATCTTCGATGTATTAAGACAGAGCAGTATATAAAAATTAAAAAACAGCTAAGATAGAAATACCCTGAATAAAAGATTATACTGTTTGTTGATAATCTTTCTGTTCATAATTCAAAAGAAACAAGGAAGAATTAATAAAAACTAAGAATAACGCCAGTGTTCAATGTACCTTACTGTCCACAGTTTAATGGAAAGGAGTTCTACTGGGGTATATTAAAAGGTCATTACAAGAAACTTCTGCTATACCACTTGATGCATGACCTACCTACCTATCGATACAGTAGACTTTATTAAAAGCTCAGCGAAGAGAGTAGATAATTAATTGGCTTAAAAGTGTGCTTAAGAAGGGAGAGTAAATGTATATAAATGAGTTTTGTAGTTAAGTTAATGAGTATATAAGTCACATTTAAAATTCTTTAGAGGGAGCTTGCTTCTCTTTCTTTTCTTTTACTTCTTGCTTCCTTCCTCCTAAGTTTCTTCTCTTGCTGCTGGCTCCTGCATCTATGTTCATTTAATCTGGTGGCTTAATATTAGAGTATAGTCTCTTACTAACTTCATACTTTGTCTGCGACTTTCGCTCTCTGTGAAGCTTGCTCTATTCCTTCATCAAGAAGATGCCAGTACCAGATTTTTCTAAAGAGTTAAACTACAAATCTTACTTGATATATATGGGTGCTTCTGCAACTCTGATAGCCAGCTCTCACTTATCTTGATCCCTTGTTTGTCCTTATCTTCTGAAGAGATGCTGTACCTTTTCTTATGAGATTCTTGAATAATTTTCTTTCAAGTAATCACCTTTAATTGTTGCAAGTATGCCAAAGAAATAGTTTCTTTCAGGTAGTTTATTTGACAACTGCTTCTTAGTAGGCAAGTACTGCGAAACCTCTGGGTCGTTCATAGCATCATCATATAAGTTAGTCACTGAGATTTCTGGATAGTTTGGAATCTCTGCAAACTTCACATCTTAAGTTTTCAATGCTTTCTTCTCTTCGCAGAGTATTGCTCTTAGAAATGAAATTTTAGTACCTTCCATCGTTGGCAGGAACAGACCAACTACATAATCAAGATTAGCCACTATGAGTTCATTACCTTGCGGCACCAGGTAGAGATGTAAATCCTCCTTGCTTCTAAATCTTTGAATCAATTCTTGTGCTTGCACTCTTTTCATTGCATCATTCATTGACTCCATCTTGTTTACAGATCTAAGAAATGCTATACAAAGATTTAAGTTTATTGATTTCAATTATATACCTCTGTAAAAATTACTATTAAATATGGGCATCCTATAGGAGGTCAACCTCTAAGAAGGATATGGAGAAGGTTGTGAGAACTGGTTTCAAACTTAAGAGATTAATATCAATTTCTACAGTAATAGTTCCATATTTTTAAATTTAAATTGGTACGTACTTAATTAGGAGCACTAATAAAAGCTAGTACTTAATTAGGAGCACCCTAATTTTAATCATAAAATCACAAAATACCTCCTAAAGCAGTACGTACTTTAGGTGCACCTCCTAAATCGGTACGTACTATAATCAACTTATTATTGAAAGTAAAAATGCTTACTTCCTCACACATATTTAGAGCTGGATCGTCTCTTAACACTCATAATTCTTCTCTAATACTCCAAGAACCTCCCTCAAAACTTGTAGAATTGCAAAACTCTCATATAAGCTCTCAGATATAGAGGCAGTTTTATAATTTTAAATTCAAATTTAAATATGAGCGCTAACATTTTAAGAAAAACAACAGCACTTCCATCAAACTAAATGAGACTAACCTTTGGCAGCAATAAAAAGTGTGATAGCTGTGAGATGAACTCACATAAAGAACTACCAGAGCTATCACTTGAGGTCTCTGTTATTAAAATAGAAAATAAATGGCAAACAAGTGTGTGGGAGACAGAGAGGAGGAGAAAGGTAAAAATGAAATTCCAATACAAACTGAAGAAGATGAAGTCTATTTTTGTGAGCTATGTGAGAGAGATTTTGCTCATAAATCAAGCTGGTACAGACATATGAAGGAGCATAGAGAAGCCAAACTCACTGTATACTTAAAGCATGATAAAATAGATTGAAAGTATGACTGCTTTGAGTGCCATAAGCAATACTCTCATACAAGAGACTTGAAGAAGCATCTACCACAAGAAAGAAATAGAAGTTGAGAATCATGAAGTTGAGCTGAAGCTTCTAAACAAAAGAAAAGCAAATGAACCTTCGAAAGTGGTAGAGCTCTATTAAGCTAGTGAGTCAGGTAAGTGAGAAAATCACGCAACCTTCTAGCATCTGAAATCACAAAAATTATGATAAAAATTCAATATAAAAAGATTCCAGTTCTTGCCTAATATGACCTGGACACTTCACTTTAGAGCTACCTTATATTAGAAGACTCCTTTGATAAGAAAGTTATCAATGATCATCAATACGCATACAAGGTGTATCCCTTCAACTATCTCTTAAGTGATGATAAATATCAGATGGAGTTTACAAATGAGTATCAATAAGTACTCACTTAAGCAAAGTTTAAAGAGTGCAGTTACTTAATCAAAATAGATGCTGTTCTCCTTGCCAAGGATCATGTTGCTTTCAGACTCCCACTTTATAAAATGACTCTTAGAGATTTCATATCAGATTAAAAGAATCATAAGTAACTTGGATAAATTGAAAATCAGACCGTATAAGGTATTGAAGAGCTTCACAAGTTAGGGTTTGCTCACAGAGATTTGAAGCCAGAAAAAATATAATGATACACTTTTTACCAGTAAGAGTAGCAATAATCGATTTCAACAGAGTCTAAAGAGTTGAAGTATCAAGGCTTGGAACTGTAATGAAACTCAAGGGTACTTTCCAGAAAGAGAAGACTGGAGGAATTAGCAGCAATAATAATAGAGTGCGATATGCCTCGCAACGATTACTACTCTACAAGGTGCGAGAAAGATGCTAAGTAAAGAATAAACTAGTTTATAGACAAAACCAGAGTCTCAAAATCAATAAAACAAATGGCAGACTCAATAATATTAAAATCAAACTCAAGATTAGACATAACAATAGAGCAGATAGAGTTGTGGTTAAGCAAGATAAACTTCAGACCTCTCCCACATGGTCTAAAAGTGAATTTTGAGTGATTAAATTAAATACAGTTTCTAAATATTTCACATTAAAACCTATTACTAACCCCAAACCCTAACAAATTCTCTACAAATCAAAGCAGTTATAAACCTCATTAAGGGGTTTTGGGGTTTGAATGTACCTTACAGTCCACAGTTTAATGGAAAGGAGTTCTACTGGGGTATATTAGAAGGTCATTACAAGAAACTGCTGCTATACCACTTGATGCATGGCCTACCTACCTACCTATCGATACAGTAGACTTTATTAAAAGCTCAGCGAAGAGAGTAGATAGTTAATTAGCTTAAAAGTGTGCTAAAGAAGGGAAAGTAAATGTATATAAATAAGTTTTGTAGTTAAGTTAATGAATATATAAGTCACATTTTAAATTCTTTAGAGGGATCTGGCTTCTCTTTCTTTTCTTTTACTTCTTGCTTCCTTCCTCCTAAGTTTCTTCTCTTGCTGCTGGCTCCTGCATCTATGTTCATTTAATCTGGTGGCTTAATATTAGAGTATAGTCTCTTACTAACTTCATACTTTGTCTGCGACTTTCGCTCTCTGTGAAGCTTGCTCTATTCCTTCATCAAGAAGATGCCAGTTTTCTAAAGAGTTAAACAACAAATCTTACTTGAAATATAAGGGTGCTTCTGCAACTCTGATAGCCAGCTCTCACTTATATTGATCCACTGTTTATCCTTATCTTCTGAAGAGATGCTGTACCTCTTCTTATAAGATTCTTGAATAATTTCTTTCAAGTAATCACTTTAATTGTTGCAAGTATGCCAAAGAAATAATTTCTTTCAGGTAGTTTATTTGACAACTGCTTCTTAGTAGGCAGGCACAGCGAAACCTCTGGGTCATTATAGCATCATCATATAAGTTAGTAACAGAGATTTCTGGATAGTTTGGAATCTCTGCAAACTTGACATCTTAAGTTTTCAATGCTTTCTTCTCTTCGCAGAGTATCGCTCTTAGAAATGAAATTTTAGTACCTTCCACCGTTGGCAGGAACAAACCAACTACATAATCAAGATAAGCCACTATGAGTTCATTACCTTGCGGCACCAGGTAGAGATGCAAATCCTCCTTGCTTCTAAATCTTTGAATCAATTCTTGTGCTTGATTTATTTTCATTGCATCATTCACTTACTCCATCTTGTTTACAGATATAAGAAATGATATTCAAACTTAAATTTATTTATTTTAATTATATACCTCTGTACAACTTACTATGATAAATTAGATAAATATAGAAAATTCAGGAAATACAAATAGAGTTTAAATTATTTATTAATCCTAACTGCCACTAATTACAAACCCTTGTAGATCTAATTTGGTTCAATATACTTGGAAATAGATTAGGCTAACAGTAAAATTTTTGACTCTTTTGACACCCTGGTCTAATATTTATCCTCGTGTATTATAGGGCAATTTGACACCTTTGACACCTGTCAAAAGTCTGATTAAGATTAATTTAAATTAAATATATTTATTAATCAACTTAAAATTTGACACCTTTGACACCTTTGAACCTTTGACACCTGTCAAATTTATCTTGCTTTTGACATCTGTGATAATATTTAAAAGAATACTAGCAATTGAATAAATATTAAAATGGATGGAGAGTGTAATGAATATATTGTGAAGTTGATCTGCTGAAAGTAATAATAACTTGATGGTCAAAATTAACTTTAGGCATACTCATTTGTACCAAGCAGAATACCCATTTGGCCCTGAAAACTCTGAAAAGGTCGTGCAGGAGCTTAAATCAATCAACAAGAAGATTCAGTACGTGGGAGTGTATTAGGATGTTGACAATCAGAGAACTTTCATTGAATTTTAGTGCTATCCTATAACCTAGGGCCTCCATCGCAATCATTTCAAAGGGGATAAAAGCACTGGGAAAAAGGTTTTGACGAAGCTGGGAATTTAAATCAAATCTGTTGAAGAAAAGAGCACCAAGACATACTAAGATAGTCACTCAATGTAATTCAAATAGCCGGTGACAATCCTAATTTGAGTACCGAGAAAGAAAGGCTTAGCACTATTAGTTAAAGAACATCACAAACACTTTAGTCCAGCAAGACCAAGCAAGAAATGCTAGTAGAATTCACCAAGCTTGTAAAAAATGGAGAAATCTCAGATGTAAATGAATATGTTAAACTACATTGGGAAAACGAAAATGACATAGTTCAAATTTCAGAGATAGACTCAAGGCTGAGATCAGTCTTAAAAAATCTACGAGGAACTGGACTAATATAAAGAAAAACAATCCCATTGCTAGAATCTTTGCAAACTTTCGTACTGAGAAATGAACCAGATTACAGTAATACTTACCCTCTTGAACAATCAAAATTGGAAGAATGGGGTTATGCTAAAGCTTTAGATGCCTTGTACAAGGTTATAATCGCAAAGGAGGATCCCAAAAGATGCTGTGTGTGGCTTTATGGTGCAGCAGATACAGGAAAATCAACAATAATAAGAATGCTCCAACAAATCTTTGTGTGTGATGTTCTTTAGGAGGGCCAGTCACACTTTAAGCTACAAGTTGTCCCTATTAAATTCTAGCCACAGGTAGTACTAATGGATGAGATGAACGATCAGCACTTCTTTAGATGCGACAGAATTGCAAAGATGAAGAGATTACTGGAAGGATAGGGCTACTCCACTGAGGCTAAATACGGAGAGGTACAATTAGAATACGTAGATTCAGCAATGGTAATTACAACAAATTCAATGCCCTTAGAGTAACTAAACAAGATCGATCAGGAGGCATTTTAGTCAAGGTGCCATCTAATCTCCCTGAGCGAGGTGCAGAGGCAAGCCAATAAATCTATACCATTCAGCATGTTAGAGTTAGCAAAGTTACTTCATGACGAGACTAGACGAAGAGAGGACCATGCTTTAGATGTCATAAGAGGAAGAGATCATTGAGAAAGAAGAGAGAGCAAACCAGGAAATCCTATAGTCAGAGTGAAAAACTTGATATTAAGACTAAAAATTTTTAAATACTTCACAATATATTCATTACACTCTCCATCCATTTTAATATTTAATAAATTGCTAATATTCTTTTAAATATTATCACTGGTGTCAAAAAAAAGATAAATTTGAAGGGTGTCAAAGGTGTCCAAGGGCCGTCGAAAGGTGTCAAATTTTAAGTTGATTATTAATAAATATAATTAAATTAAATTAATCTTAATCAGACTTTTGACAGGTGTCAAAGGTGTCAAGGGTGTCAAAGGTGTCAAATTGCCCTGTAATACATGAGGATAAATATTAGACCAGGGTGTCAAAAGAGTCTAAAATTTTACTGTTAGCCAAATCTATTTCCAAGTATACTGAACCAAATTAGATCTACAAGGGTTTGTAATTAGTGGCAGTTAGGATTAATAAATAATTTAAACTCTATTTGTATTTCCTGAATTTCCTATTTTTATCTATTTTATCAATATTAAATATGGGCATCCTATAGGAGGTCAACCTCTTAGAAGGATATGGAGAAGGTTTTGAGAACTGGTTTCAAACTTGAGAGATTGATATCAATTTCTACTGTTATCGTTCCATATTTTTATATTTAAATTGGTACGTACTTAATTAGGAGCAGCTCCTAAAATGCTAGTACTTAATTAGGAGCACCCTAATTTTAATCATAAAATCACAAAATACCTCCTAAAGCAGTACGTAC